>JBDJHY010000106.1:1695157-1709190 GCA_039654485.1 Withania somnifera | reverse complement strand
CTTACTTCATCCCAAAATGACCTTGTGCAGTTAGAAATTGAGGATGAGGATAATATCCTGAAGAAAACAAAGAATGCAGTAATCACTCTGCAGGGAGTCTTAGAGGGTAAGCATGAGAAAGAAATCGAAGAGACCCTGGATCAGTACCAGGTTTCCAGGGACAGATGGTGGTCATCATTGTACAAGATGGTTGAAGGTAAAGACCGCTGTGAATTAATGCTGTCAAAAGCAAAAATATTACTTTCATAGTCATCTTCTTTGAGAACCATTACACCATTATAGTCCGTATTGATGAACAAGATGTAGACAAACTGGTTGACACACACACGTGCCGTAACAAAGGAATAGGATGTACTTGGATAAGATGTTCAACTTTACCCACTTTTCTTCGACACAGTTTTCTTTTTTTTCGGCTTTAAACATCTGATATTTGAAATTTATACAGTTCATCTGGGGTTCATCTGGAACCCCAGAACTATCTACAGAGTGTATAATACATATCTAAACACCTATTGAAATCTCAATAAAATGTTAAAATTGAACCCATAACTTTAACAGTACAATTAGTTTAGTACAAGGTTGAGCCCTTAAGGTTAGTCTGGATCCGCCACTCTTTTTAAGGAAACGGTGCTGTTAGTATACAGTTCTCATGTTGTAATGATTTGTTGATTAAATTTTCATCGTATTTATGTTTCTAGGATTTTTACACTTTTCAGGTCTCGCAATGATGAGTAAGCTGGGACGCAATAGACTTTATCAAGGAGAATCTGAATTTGAAGAAAAAACAATTAACTGGGATCGCGCTGAGATGTAAAAGTCTTCCAGTCTGTAGCAGATAATGAATGGGAGTTTTTACTTGTTTTCAAGATTCATGAATAGTTGTATTGCCCTCTTAACACTAGTTGTAACATTGATTTTCTATCCCATGAATTCTTTTTGGTTGTGCCTCTACTGAAGATGAGGATTAGATTTTGATTGTAAGAATTTAAGGTGGAATGCAATTGCGAATGTGCAACTATTGCAGATACTAGGAAATAGCTAGCATAAGAGCAGCTAGCTTTCTGTTACAGAGATTTCCTGGTTCTGTGATGTTATAGAACTTATTTTTGGATCCCATCATATTTCACCGTCCTTGATTCGATTTCTGCTACTATTTGTTGATTGCTTGTTCCTCGATTATCATGTTATTATGTTGTATTTTGTTTGTTGCCATCTATTGCATTTGTTATTAGTTGCTGTTTCTTGTACCTCCATTACTTCTTTCACTTGGACTGCCTTCAATTTTTTTTCTTGAGCCGAGGGTCCAAGAAATGGAGCGAACCCGTCATGGTTTATGTCACAGTGATTTTTGATGTAAATGTTTGGGTTGTTATAATCAGTTTAGAAAATACAATGATTTGGTTAGTTACTGGGATTGTGATGCCCCTAAACATTTCGGCCAATTAGTTTATAAAGTATGTGCAATATATATATATATATGTATTGAAGACTCTGGGTGTGTTGGGTACGTTTTTCATATTTATTTGGCTAAAACTTCTAGAAATACTTATTTATGAAAATAAAAATTTTCAAAATAAAAAAAATATTACTTTCTTAATGATATAGAAAAAACAAGTAAATGTATCATATCTCCACCATCCTCCGTGCACCCCTTTACCATTCTCCACTCAAATCCCCCTGCTCTCCACTTGTAACTCCCACCACCTCAAATTCATTAATTTTAACTTCTAACTTCCACTACCACAAGTTTATTCATTTATTTTATTTAAAAATATATATAATTTTTTTCCCCACCCTCACCCCGTACCCCATTCCCTCCTAAATTGTTTTACCAAAAGAGTTATTTTCTTGTTCTATTTTAGAAGATTTTTTTTAAAAAAAAAAAGGTTCCCCCCCTCCCCCACACCTTAGAACCCCCTACCTTGTTCTTTCCTTTACTCACTGCAATAATATCACTCTAACTTATTGTTATTCTCATTGTTTTATGTTAGATGGATATAAATATATATTTAGAAAATATATTTTATTTACCTACCGAACACTAGGTCAACTTACATAAATGTTATAGGTAACACACCTTATTAAACTTTATGCTATAAGTTTGCTATATTTTATAGAGGTTATTATAATCAGATAAATAGGATTGCAGTGACGCATGTATCTTAGATACAATTTTTTAAATATGTGTATCTGAAATAATTTTAGTTTGTGTATTTTAGATATTTTAATGGTTATGTATCTTAAATGTTGTAAGGCTTTGTGTATTTTAATGTTCTTATTTTTGTGTATCTAAACTTTTATAATGTCAATGTATTTCAAATATGTTAGTGGTTGTAAGATATACGAGGATGTATCCAAAGTGGAAATATCTTATCTATTCTAGATAAATCTTTCTCTATTCCTTCCCTCTCACTATCACCTTTGACGATCTCAAATCAAAGCTCCGACAAAGTAAAGCTCCTTGCTACCACCACTACTTTGTCGCCGCCTTAGTCCGTCACCATCCCCCCTCGTCGGAACACAACCATTAACGTTGAAATTTGATAATAACATCAATCACATCATTAACGCTGAAATCCAACAACAACACCAATCACTTAAAAAAATAAACCCATATAAAAAATTCGCTCATTTTTCCTATATCAAAAGATGTAGGAAAAGTATAATTTAATAAGATTTAACCTAATTTGGTACAACAATAACAATGGATGAGTAGTGAAGAAGAGAGATGTAAGAGTGTGGCTGAAAGGACACATTGACCCACCTGAATAATATGGACCTAACAAGAGTATGACCCAAACGAACTGGGTCCAATAGCAGAGACCACATAAATAACGGTAACAATGTTATTAATTGATATTTACTGCAATTAAAGACTCCTGATGAGGATGAGTTATATATGGAAGATACTACCCTAAATATGTAGTAGAATTATGGTAGGACTAAGACTGCCGTAATTAACCTTATCAATTTCGAAAATCACGTAAAGATTAACTCCTCTCTTGATTAGGCACCAAAGCATCTATAAAAGCTCAGGTGAGGCTAGGAGAACAGGTATGCTCAACGACCCCGGGGACCACCCTGGCTTTGGGCTTTGTTTTGCAGGTTGTGATCGTGATTCACAGATACTAGACGGGGCATTCTCATATTATAGTCTTGGTAAGATCTTGCAACTTATCAAGAGAGTAACGACAAGAGAAAGGGTAAAGCCAAGAAGCTGCAATGGTGTATCTTTAGGTTAATTTTAGGATAATTTTAAAGTCCCGATAATTTTAATTATCAGCATTTTTAAAATTTATTGAGACACTTTAAAAGTACTTAAATCTATTTTTGACTTTAAAACATTTAAAATAAGTGATCCAAACGGGCATAAACTACTATGGGTTTACAGACTTTTTTCCATTAGCAATCTTGTACATTTATCTTACGGTGATGTGTGAGCCTTCTAAATAACCTAATATCTTGTAAGTTTCATATTGATTTTGGAGTTGGGGGCACTCATCATAAGCATAAAAGCTGCTTGATGATCTTCTATTTTCCAATTATCAGAGGTGTAAGTTTGTTCAGCAAATAAGTTTATCTTTCAATGATGTTTCTGCTTCAGCTCTAGCTCTCTCTCCTAGGCCCGTCATATTGACAATCCCTCTTCTCTGTCCATCGATCTCGCCGGGAGCATCATCACGACGCCCTATTCCCCCTCACTTCACCCGCTCTTTCTCTCCCTTAGGGCTACAGGATTCGACAACCCTAGGGCCTTCTTGGCTTGGTCGCTATGGAGAAAGGGAAAAGCAACAGCAAGAACAAGAACAAACCGGTATCCTCAAGTGCCATAACATTGGAGCAATTCGTTTCCACAATGGCCCCTTTAATAGATTTGGAGAAGGTACTTCCTTTTTCTATACTCTTTCTTTGCATATATATATATATATATATATATATATATATACAGTATATTCCCACAAAATGTGGTCTGGGAGGTTAGAGCGTATGCAGTCCATACCACTATCTCAGGTAGATGATGTTTCCGATAGACCCTCGCTCACAACAAAATCACAATCTAATAAAATAATAAACAAGGAATAGAATGACAACTAATAGCACAAGCGACGCTATTGTAGAAAAATACAACAATCAATCAATCCTAAACAACAAGCATCAATATTACTCCAAGGATAAGACACTACAAACATCACACGACAATGACTACTAACACGAAAAGCAAAGTAAAGCACACCTCCCTATTCACAAGAACTCACTCCTTCATGCTATCCTTCCACCCTAATTTGAGTCTGTCATATCGTCCTATCTAGCGTTATATCCTCGGTAAGCTGTAACTACTCTATGTCATGTCTAGTCACCTCCTTCCAATACTTCTTCGATCTATTTTTACCTCGCTTGAAACCACCCAGAACCAATCTTTTTCACACCTGCTACTGGAGCATTTGAGCCCTTCCTCATCACATGCCAGAACCATCTCAAACTCGCTTCCCGCATCTTGTCTTAAACCGAACTCACTCCCACCTTGTCATGAATAACCTCATTCCTAATTCTATCACTCCTAGTAACTCCACACATCCATCGCAGTATCCTCATCTCTGACACCTTCATTCTTTGTTCGTGAGAGTTTTTAACAGGCCAACACTCTGTCCGGTACAAAATCGCAGATCTATTCACCACCCTATAAAACTTACCCTTAAGTTTAGGGGCACCCTCTTATCATATAAGACTCTTGAAGCGAGCCTCCATTTCATCTACTTTGCACTAATATGGTGAGTGACATTCTCGTCAATCTTTCCATTTTTCTGAATAATAGACCCAAGGTACTTGAAACTATCATTTTTTTGGACAATCTCGATATCAAGATTAACTATCACGTCAGCCTCAAGCACCACCTCACTAAACTTACACTCCAAATATTTTGTCTTTGTCCTGCTCAATCGGGTCTTTTTCCAAACCTCCAACTTAACATTGACTCTTTCGCCTGTCTCATCAATCAGAACGTCATCCGCAAATAATATATACCAAGACACCTTATCTTGAATTTGCCGTGTCAACAAATCCATCACCAAGGCAAATAAGAAAGGGCTAAAAGTTGAACCCTGATGCAACCCCCATTAAAATAGGAAAGTGCTCTGAATCCCCTTACACAGTTCTTACATGAGTCATAGCACCGTCATACATATACATTATCGCTCTAGCGTAAGCCACATAAATACTTTTAGCTTCCAAGAACCTCGATAAAACTTTCCTAGGAACTTTATCGTAAGCCTTCTCTAGATCGATGAATACCATGTGCAATTCCTTTTTTGCTCTCTCAGATTGCTCCACAAGGCTCCTAATAAGATAAATAGCTTCTGTAATCGAGCAACAACCTGGCATAAACCCAAGTTGGTTCTCAGAAATAGTCACCATCTTTCGCAGTCTCAACTCCACCACCCTTTTCCAAATCTTCATAGTGTGTGATCTAACAACTTGATACCCCTAAAATTATCGCAGTTTCGAATGTCACCCTTGTTCTTGTACAATGGAACCATTGTACTCATCTCTAGGCTTCAGGTATTTTTGCCGTCTTAAAAATGTCATTAAACAAATCAGTAAGCCATGCCTCACCTGCCCTACCAGAAATCCACCGGAATCTCATCTGGCCCAATTTCTCTACCTCTATGCATCCTACGAATTTTACCTTTAACCTTCTCCACTCTAATGGACCTACAACAACCATAATCTCTACTCCTCCCTGTGTTCTCCAATGCCCCATCCCAATATCTTCTTCCCCTGTTTCATTCAAGAATTTATGAAAGTATGATTGTCATCTCCTTTAGATGAGTATATCCTTTATCAAAACCTTGCCGTCCTCATCCTTGATACACCTCACTTGATCTAAGTCACAAGCCTTTCGTTTCCTAGCCTTGGCTAGCCTATATAACTTCTTATCCCTACCTTTACCCTGTAATTCAACATACGATCTTTCAAATGCTGCTGTTTTAGTCGTCATAACCGCTAGCTTAGCCTCTCTTCTCCCATCTTATAGTTTTCTCTATTCTTTTTCTTCTCCTCCATGGTCATAATATTCACCAACTTTATAAAAGCCCCCTTCTTTACCTCCACCTTTCCTTGAACTTCTCTATTCCACCACCAATTCCCTTGACGCTTGCCAGATTGACCTTTAAAGACACCCAACACTTCCTTCGTTGTCTCCCTAATAAATTCGTTGTCTTATCCCACATACTATCAGCGTGCCCACTACCCTCCCAAGCCCCTATATTCGACAACTTCTTCCCCATCTTTAAAGCTCTAGCTAAATTCAAGCTACTCCACTTAATCTTATGTCGGTCTTCTACAACCCTCTTCGTCCTCTTCTTCCTAATCTCCAAGTCCATCACTAAAAGCCTGTGTTGGGTCGAAAGATTCTCACTAGAAGTAACTTTACAGTCTTTACACAAGCATCTGTCCTCCTTCCGAAGTAGCAAAAAATCAATTTGAGTTTTCCCTACTGAACTACGGAAAGTGACCAAGTGGTCCTCCTTAGGATAGCTCAAATTCACTATCACTGACCCAAAGGCTCTAACAAAATCCAAAAAAGAAGCCCTTCCTTTGTTTCTTTTTCCGAAATCAAAGCCCTAGACTACAAGTAAAGAAATTGGGTTCAACTAAGCCCCCAAGATGAGGTGGAGCCTTAACCCGACACAAGAGGGGCCCCGTATGGCGACATGGGGGCGAAAAAAGGAAAGAGAGGGATGGGGTTTCTCTCGCTTTTGGCATAGCGGGCCCCCATTGGGAGGCTCGCACGACGGGCTGTTAGCTCAATGACTTTTGTTGCCAGTTTTCACATTAATGAGACAAGTCTCGTCCCCGCTGCATCGAAGCCTTGCTAAACATCAACTCTATCCAATACTTCTAAGACAAAACGTTGAACCTTATCTAACATCTCTCAAAAACTTCTCTCTCCTCCTCGTCCAAGCCCACATTCGGCGCGTAAGCACTAATGATGTTTAAAGTATCCCCTCCCGTGACCAACTTAATCAACAACAATCTATCATTTACCCTCCAAACCTTTACCACTTGCCTCCCTAAGTTCGTCATCGACTAGGACTCTTACCCTATTCTTATTCCTCACGTCTCCCGAATACCATAACTTATACCTGTCTACGTCCATAACTTATACTTTTCTACGTCCCGCGCTTTATTACCTACCCATTTGGTCTCGTGGATACAAGCTATATTAATCTTTTTCTTCTTTAAAATCTTTACTAATCCTATAAACTTACCCTGCAAGGCCCCACAACCCTAGAACAAAAGGAAATATCCAGGAAATTCAACAAAACAGAAGATGAAATATGTCAAGAGAACACACTTAAACAATATAAGCGAAGAAGTAACGCTCTACGATACCATCCAGCAAGCAAGAACAAGTAATTATGCAAAAAGCCGCCAAGAATAAACAGTGAACAATGTCAAAGCGCAATAATATCAAAGAAAATATTGTCAAAGTGAAATGATAAACAAATTCAGGTATAGAGATCATTGGGGTACAACTGTGAGAAAGGGACAAATGAATTTGTTGCTTGATTTGATGGATTCCAGCAAATTGGTGCGGAAATTGATCGCCGAAATTTCAGACGCCTGAATTTGGATCTCCCTAGTACTCGAAAGAAGAAAAATATGGCAAAAAAATGATCTGGGGGTTCGTCGGAGCTTCACCGGAAACATTGGTGGCGCGACAGATCTGACTTTGCCGGCGCTACTGTGCACATGAGGCTGGCCGGCGTGAACAACGCGATTATATGGTCCGTTGGTTATCGGCGGCGAGATGATAACGGTGATCGGAGTTGAAATTTGTGTGTCGAATTCCGATGAAATTTGGATTTCTTGTATTCTTGGACAGAAACCAAAGTTACCGGTGAAGGTGGTGGCAGGAGAAGAAACCGTTTTTCACTAATTACCACTTTTCAGCAATTTTTTGATTGGTGTAATCGGGATCTAGAATTTATGTTTTTGTTGGATTAAAGCTTGTGTTTTCCAATAGAAATGTATATGAAAGAGGCAAGCAATGTATTTATATTTTGTCTTTCTAACTATGCTTTAGACTTTTTGGAAGTATGATATTCGACTATCAATGTAGTTTGTCTTTGAAATTATTGTGTTATTTTTACTTTTTTTTCTATAACTGTGGTGTCCGAGTCTAACTTTCGCATAACTTGACTAAATCCACATATACCTCCCACCTTCCACTACCAACAGATATCAGTGAGGTATCTAACTGTCCACTACGGCTAGGACAAATAGGAAAAATCACCTAGTATTTTTTATCCCTGCTGGGATTTGATCCTGAGACATTAGGTTTCAACCCACTTCATTGACCATTAGGCCACATCCTTGGGTGCCTTGCTGTTATTCTACATCAATAAGCGTGACCACCTAAATTGGAGTTAAGATGCAAATTACGCTAAGATGCTGATACAAAATTGGGAAATTTGGCCTATGTGAGCTTTCAACCATATACGAGTCCAATTCTATATAAAAGAGAAGGATTGTGATTGATTGACCGCTTTGCTACTATTATAGCCATTGTCGAATTAGAATAAATCTTCTAAATACTGAATTAGTGGGGCTTCATTGACATGCTTAAATAAAGATGAATGGATACATACGTTTTCATATAGTTGGCCCTAACTAGTTAGTGAACTAGATGTGGTTGATGGTTCAGTTGTATACTTGAAGTGGGAGAGAGGAAGTATGTTATGAATACAATAACCATGATGGAGGACCTATATGGAAATATTTCAAATTACAATTGGAACCCTAGGAAGATGTCTATATATAGAAGAGGGTTATAATGTATTAGGGTTCATGCTATGAATTTCTCTCTTTATTTCTTAGTTGTTTTTGGATCCTCCCTCCCTTTTTACTTTTTATTTCTTCTTCTTCCCTTGGAAAATTTGTTACCAGTTTGGAGTAATTGTAATAGTGTCATGATGAACTCTTATGTCAATATATGCGATTACAATTCTCCGTATCAATACGATTTCCCTTTGTTACGTTGGGGTTTTCATTGTCCTTCCTCTGCTAAATGAGTATCCATTTTCTTTCTGCCTCCTCCATAGCCATACCACCAACAATAGTTTACTCCACCTCCACCGTAGTACCCTATTTTTCAACCTGCAGTTCTAGAGAAGATTTCCATCAATACTGTACCGGATTTACAAGATTTATTGGTATAGTTGCAAGAAAGTAACTCCTGTAAGCTCTCTACTTTTAGTCGCATGGATTAGTGCTACAAGAAATGCGATTGGACTTAACAACTTTGACAGATACAGAGGAGACCACTGTGGATGATGAACTAGACATTATTGTGTTAGTCTATGTCAGTGAAAGTGACTTTGATGTAGTCGATGAAACCTCAACAACTCTTGATCCAAAGTATCTAGTTATTAAGGTTGGGGATACATGGCCAGAACTAGAGGGTTTCAAAGTTCTGCTTGTTGCTCCTATCTAAGTTGCACAGACTCTTCACTTTTGCTGCCGCACTTGTATCGACACGAGACAAGTGCAGGATATTCGTTGATTCATGTTTCAGGCCAGACAGAGAGAAATTAAAATTTCAAGTGGTTGTGTTTTGACTTCTGGTAGGCAGTAGCAACAATTTGTAAGGAGAGTGGTGGAAGGCCATGAACTTGTTCTTTTTTGAGGGAAGAACCAAAGAGCTTGAAAGAAGAAGTTGGGGTCTTGGGGAAGACGAACTAGAAGATCTTTCAAAATTTAGAACATCTTTATAGCTCTATTTTATAATTTTGAATTTTTTAGTCGAATCCCAGCACCCCTATCCCTACCTGTATCCTCCCCCGAATCTTAACATTTAAATTTTGTCTAATCCAACCCTCATATTTATATTCGTGCCAGATACTCGCACCCGAGTCCGAGCAACTTAGGCTCCTATTATACTCTGAGGTTGAATTTGATTCAGGTTGCCATACTTGCTCTCCAGAACCTGATTTTGGTATTGTTTCCTTCAACAGTCGGATCAATTTTTTTCTACATTTTCAGCGACCTAGAGTTGCATAGATCATCTTCTTCTTCATTGTGACTTTACCATGAGGTTATGGTGGGATATGTTTAGGTGGTTTGGTACTTCATGGGCAATGCCAAAAACTGTGAAAGAATTGATGTTTAGTTGAAAGAATGGAAGGAGGAGAAAACGCAACGCATGGAGTGTGATTCCGCTTGCATTGATGTTGGTGGTATGGAGGGAGAGAAATAGGAGAGCTTTTGAAGGGGTAGAGTTGAGTTTTTCTCAATGGAGGAGCAGCTTCCTGTCCTTATTTTCTTTTGGTGCACCCATAGATTCCAAGCTGTATAGGAGATTTGGTGGAGTTTGTAGAGAATCAGTTGTTATTGTAGAGTCTTTACCTTTTGGTTTACTCATCGTATACAACAAGCTTTTTTGCCATGTTTGTGAATGAAAATACGCTTACGTGATAAAAAAAAAAAAACTTCTTGATCAAATGGCTGAATCTAATGTCAATATAGGTATCAGTTAAAGCCTATAAATGTGTGCCCAACATATGTTACTTCACTTTCCGTTTGATCCTGGTTCAGCAAATGGACTTATATTTGAAGGTGTAGCACTGGTGTTTGATAATAGTCTTCTATGGAATGTTCAGTATAGTATGCTTGGTGAGATATTTTCAATTGAGTTTGGAGATTGACCAGGGGATTTTGCATACCAAGTGTTTGATGGAAATTCCCAAAGAGCGAACCTAGAATGTATTTTTCCCATTTGCAAAGAAGGAGTTGATTTCATGTATTGCACCATCATCAACGATTGGATCTGGATAGAACCCTATGGTGCCTATTGGAGACCAGTTGTTCGACACAATGTCTGATAGACTCTACTGTTCCAAGTTATGGGGAGATAATTTTTGGCCTATGGTACTTGTCGAACGTAGAATTGGATCTTTATTTGCTAGTGACTTGTATATCAATATGCTTGTTTTAACTGATGCACGTATTTCTGCAAATATTTGTTATAAAATGTTTGGTGTGATATCACCAATGGAGATTGCATCGACTGTGTTTGCTGGAAGACCTCAACAAGATACAGGCGGACAACTGTGTCATCTTGAGGCTACTTGTACAGTTCCTTATACTAACCTGGTTGTTGATGATAAGTATTGAATGGTTCATTTTGCTCTTGATAGCACGTCTTCTTTACCATCACCTTTACTTTCCGTTTCTCTCTGTCCCTCTGAAATTACATAGAAGCTACTGACATTTCTTCTCCTGGGTACGCATAGCTCAAGACAGCGTGACATGGAACTCCAATTTCTAATAGTGGACTGCCTATCAGCTTCTTGTCTTGAAGTACGGTATGAGTTTTGAATTTCTTTGGAGAAGTTTGCCAGATGCATTGTAGCTTTACGTCGAGTTTGCCCCGAAGTTGTTCTTTGCAATGTATGACAAGAACTTTTCGGCAAATTTCCCCAATCCTAATAGAACTATGGTGGCACGTCCACATACCTTTTGCTTCCACGTTTGGTATTGGCTTGATACGGGGAAGGTTTTACTGGCTTGCTTAAATAGGGAAGATCAAGGTATGTCTTCATTCAGAGGAGGGTTTATTGGTTGTTTTAAAGGCTTTTCATTTCTATATTTCAAAGATGCTTCAAATGTATGCGAACTACTGTCGAGGTGTGCTGCTCCGGTGAACTTGGCAACCAACATACGACTGGAGGGGTTAGATAATTCCATCAGTAGTTTTTTAAACTCTGTTCACCTTACTTCCTTAGTGATATTAATTAATTACATTTTACACGTGGAGCCGTGGAGTAACTGGTAAAGTTGCTGTCATGTAACCAGGAAGAAGTTCAATCCTTGGAAACAGCTTCTTGCAGAAATGCAAGGTAAGGTTGCGTACAATAGACCCTTGTTGTCAGGCCAATCCTCGAACTCCGTGCATCGCGGGAGCTTACTGTATCAGGATGCCCTTTTACATTTGGCACGTGGATACACTGTTGGGATTTGCAAACGAGGATGAATGTTCAAGAAACGCTGCAGCTCGGTCCTTTGAAAAATCTCCTCAAAGGGATGAAACTGGTTTTCTGTTTCTTTAACTAGAAAGGAGTCTATAATATCAAATGGACTTCAGGAATATGTCGAAATCAAATATATATTTGAGGCTTGCCTTTTTTCTAGAAGGATCTAAGACAGATGTGCTTTTCCAAACGGGTATATTCGAGGAGCATGCTGCTGTCAAAAACATTTTTTATCAGTGTGCAAGGAAGTCTCTTGTTGTTTTCAGTTTGTCAGGTCAGTAATGCAATGAAGTCGTAGGATCATATGACAATCATATTTTAGAAGTCGTTGGGTTATTGGAGCATATATATACCACTGAGATGTTAGATGATTATTTGTGGTATATGACATGTCAAGTTTGATCCAATGGACGGATTTGTGGGTAGTGGAAATGGTATTTGGCTTCCAATCTTCTCTTTTGGCCTTGCATTTCATGTTTTCTTGACTTGTCAACTTGCACAAACTGTTTATGAAAGTTTAGAGAACCCAAAACTAATTTGCAGCAATTTTATAAATCAGAGAGCGGTACACATGATTTCTTTATGCCTTGCACTTGTGTGTTCCGAATGTTCGCCCTCATTTTGGGACATGGTATACAAGTGTTTTCGGAACAATTTTACTTAGTAGTCTTACCTAGGGGACAAGAGATCTAATCCGGCAGCCGTGGTTCTACAAGGGTTGGTCTAGTATCCTTGAGTGTTTGTTTGCTAGGTGTTGGTCCATTTGTTGGGTGGGTTGAGATTAGTACAAATTCTAATCTCGATATTGCTAATGAGAATGTAAACATGGAGCACATTTATGTTAGCTTGCTTGCAAGTGTTTTGACATCGCTGACACAATGGTTAATCGGAGATGTTCCAGAATATACAATTGTCGGTTTTGAGAAAGAGAAAAACAGGAGGAATGTATTCGCTGCTGTCGATTGGAAGAGAAAAGACAAGTTGAGAACAGTTCTAGTGGTGGTGGATTTGACAAGGTTTTGCTTGCGCTGGTGGTCCGAGTCTCGTGGTGGCATTGATTTGATTACCAAAAATAAATATCTGCTGGGACAGCCAAGCAAAATAGTCTGAAAATTTCTCTTTCAATGTGCTGGCTTAACCATGCTTTCATACCATGTGAATTGGAAGAGAAAAGATAAGAGCAACTCAACTTGGTTATTCCCTCAAGCTATTAGGGTTTAAATAGCTAAATTTATTTGTCCTAAAAAGGAAAGGAAGTCAATACAAATGAATACCTAATTATAATAAGAGGAAATCAAGCTACCTACTTTATTAAAAAATATTCTATAGAATATTCACTAGATTCTAATATATTCTAACAGCTGCAAGCCTGCAATGTTGGAAGACATGACTGTTGGTGGTGAACGTCTTGAAATGGAAGAAGTGAGTCCAGTACTCTTTATATTAACCAAAGGAGCTGCTGTGCTAGCAGCTTCACTGAGGGACAATTCTGGTGAGACAATCTTGCTCTTACAGAAAGTTGGAAAAATAGAACAACTTTTGGTTCAATCGGTTTTAGTTGTTGCTGGTTGTTTTGAGAAGCGTGGACTTCTCCTTGAACTAGGTTCCTCTCCTGTTGGATTAATGAGTTTGTCAGTCGAAATATAGTTGTCCAGCGTTGTGATGAAATTAACATTGTCACTGCTATGATATCAATGTTGCTTTCCACGAACCTTGAGGGCAAGGTTCTTATTGAGGGTGGGAGTATTGTTATGAATACAATAACCAAGATGGAGGACCTATGTGGAATTATGATAAATTACATTTGGAACCCTGGAAAGATGCCTGCATATATAATCGATTAGGATTATGTTATAAAGTTGTCTCTTATTTCTTAGTTGTTTAGATTAACTCTGGAACCTCCCTCCCTCCCTTCTTACTTTTTATTTCTTCTTCTTCCCTTGGAAGATTCGTTAATAGTTTGGAGTATGTAATAGTGTGGAGATGAACTTCTATCAAAAA
>JBDJHY010000106.1:1663970-1683270 GCA_039654485.1 Withania somnifera | reverse complement strand
TTACAATTTTGTATTTTCTTCTCATGGTCTGAATTAACCATTATATTAATGATTTATACTCTACCAATAAATTTTGATGCCATCACAATGAGTTAAAATTACAGAAATAAATATCTCAATATAAAGTGATTGATATAATAAATCTAAACCGATTCACTTTTTCACTAGTTGAAGCTAAATAATTAGTTCAACCTCATGGTAGAGTTAGCAAATAATAGTTTGATTTTCTCATATTTGACAAATAGCATCAATTTTTCTCCTTTGCACCAAAAATATTTTAGACACTTTTAAGTATAGCATAATAATTGCTTAATAATACAAGTCACAAACTTTCGCACCAAGTAATATACTTGAATTGTTTGTACATGCTATACTACATACACAATTTTATATCAAGTATAATTAGTCACAATTCCCATATTGTTGACTAGGTTGGCATACTCCTTTTTGTTTGTTAAACTATTTTTATATGTTTGAATCAACTGGAGTTGCAAGGTCATACAATCAACAAGGTTGTATTTCACAATTTTTCTCCATAATGTGACTTGTCAAGAAAATTTCATCACATGTTAGTATTTTTCATTTCAAAAATAAAACTTATCTCACCCAATAAATGACTCCTTAATATCGTTTTTTTTTTATTTGATAACATGCATGTTTGAATCATTCATCACACAATCACATGTGAATTATTCTAAGACTAACAATATGCACTTGTCACATTATTTTAAAGCATTCTCCAAGATGCAAAAATCACATTTGTTCATAATGAATATTTTTCTTATTTCATCAACCCCTACTATTTTAAGAATTGAATACTACTTTATATTTATTACCTTATTATTCAGCAAAAATATTAGGTAAGTTTTTACCTTTCCTCCTTAATAAGTTTTTTTTTTTACCTTTTATCCACTTGAGTTAAGCAAGTAGAAAAATACTTTACTCTTTCATCTCTTGAAAAGATCTGATGATGTCGAATCTTGAGATCTCCTACCTTGATATTCACAAATTTTTCAATTGTAAAAAAAAAGTGAATCTCCTTAAAATTATTGGTGTATATACCACAAAATATATAAATTACAGTTGAAAATAAAATAAACAAAATAATATTCAGGCTAAGGCGCGGATATCTCGTTCTCTTTAAGGAGAGTTAAGCCTACTGCAGTATAATATACATCAATCAAGCAGTATCACTCTTGACTTGTCTCCTCCAGGATACGACATCCCAACAATGTCGTACAACTCGAACAACTTCGGATTAGTTGAAGAGTCCAAAGCTCCACCAACAGAACACATTCCTTCAACATAATATTACTTTCATTTATATAGTGAATATAGTTAAATACTTAAAAATGTTTTCTTTGTCTCAACTCTTTCTTTCACTATTACACACTACAATACTTTCTCATACTCCTAAGTTCTTCCTCTTTTTCATTGTGTGTTTACAACATAATGCAAGACCACTATTTATAATTGAATAGGAAGAAGTGGGATGATAATGTAGGCAAATGAATAATTTATAGGATACAAGGTATAATGTGGTAGATAATAGACAAATAAAATGTAAAAAGTTACTAAAGACATCACTTTCTTCATTTTATATCCACAAATTATAATGCAATTTAATATTTAAATACACCAATAGTGGCTAATCTGCTTGTCACACATAAGGCCCGATTTCGCATTCTCTATCAGTTTGATTTCAAGATTCATGCATAATACTCCAAAGAAGCACATAGATATAGCCAAAAGGATATTGCAATATGTTGCTGAAACAACAAGTTACGAAATTTGGTATTAAAAGTATCAAATTTTATATTAATTGGATTGGCTTGGCTTGGCTTGGCTTGGCTTGGCTTGGCTTTATTGATAGTGATTGAGCAAGTAGCTTGTTGAATAATCCGAAAATGTTTTTAATTTTGGTTATGAAATAATCTCATGGAGTTGAAGGAAACAAGATACGACAGCTTTGTTATCTTTGAAAGCATAATTCATGGCTGCAACTTCAACAGAAAACTATTAGTGGATTTCAACAAGAATACAAATGACAGATACACAAACTAGTGTCCGCTAAATTTTTCGAGGTATAATGACATATATCGAAGCTCGACTAGAAAAAATAAGTGGAGAAATCTTATGTTATATCTGGTAAGCATTGAGGTTAATAAGCACACTCCATCATACATACCACATTACAGTATACAAACTTTCACTTCTTCTTTTTGTCGTCAAATGCAAAAATTTTATTCAACCAGTAAACGTAGTGTATGACTAGACTAGCTTTGGAGTTTGGACTCACCTAAGTTTTCAAAAATGCTCAAACACCTATTCGATCAAATTCAAGACTAACCATGAGATTCAATCTGATAATAAAGTGATTCAACCTCTGACGTTTCACATTAATGTGTATTAAATATTCATGTTTAATGAAGGGGAATACATATTTTATACGTACAAAAAGGAGATAATGTTGAGTATGATGTATTAATAATATTAGCGTTAATAATATTGATTTTAATTATGTTTGCATTAGTTACGCTAAGAATCCTCCAACTATCTCTACCGACTACCATGTCTTGCTTGACTGAAAACTGTTTGAACTATTGTCCTCCAAAACCATCACTATTAGAAGTAGGTGTATTTATTTTTTTAAAAAATCTACAACTTAAGAAAAATAATAATATTTACCTAACTCAGAAAAGAAAAGACACCCGCATAGTCTAATTTTACTCATTATATAACTTTAAACAATTTTATATAACTTGATATGCTCATTGTATAAAAATGTATAAGATATGGTTAGACATGCTTTTTATGATGGGTAATTCCGGGGGTTTTCGTGTGAACAATGTAAGTTTTCTTAATAATTATCGAATAAGGGGTCCTTTGGTGTGATAGATAAGGAAAAATAATATGGTGAGTCGTGGGTGGTATAATAATCATGGGATAACTTATCCCAGAAATAAAATACTAAAATGACAAAAACATCCCTTAAAATACTAAAAGCTATTGGGGAAAACACTGTTTGGTTTATTTGCCCAAAAAAAGTTTTCAAAAAGTTTTGGTAGTACTTGTACACTAAGAACCATCAAAACCAAGAGGAGAAAATAACACAAGATTATTATAGAGTATAAAAGTAAGCTTATTGAAACAATTCATTCCTGGAAATTGTTGAAGCAGGATAATCAATCAAACGCCTTGATAAGATCCAACTACAATTCAAACAAGACATAATCAGATTCTCTAGTCCATGAGGACCAATTACCGACTTGCTTGTCAATTTCACTCCTCAAAACTATCACAAGGTAAAAATACCACGAGCCCCGGTACATACACATCGTGGTGCTGCAAGTTATTCTAGACGCCACTGTTATCACACAAAAGAAAAATGGTATAAGCAACGCTTAAATTCCTACATTTGGCTCTCCTTTCAAAGATCAAAGGGAATTGCAAAATTTCAAGATCCACTTATGAGCTTCCCTTGGAAGGCAGTCAACCAACAGAAAGTCCATTCCCTCCTCACTGCATGTCCACACAGATGAGGAAAGGTTTCAGTAGGAAAAGACTCCTGGCAATCTGCCAAAGCAAAACTTGCATTTCTGCATTCTAGAACAATGTCATACATGCTGGTCTAGAACTTGTAATCTGGGTTGTCTCGGAGGCCAAGCTTAGAAAGAACGAGGCAGTAGGAGTCCCAATCTGTCCTTCGGAGATACTTCAATAACTTCTTCCTCTTTTGCACCATTTCTTGTAGACCCTTACGGGAGTGCTTATCCTAAAACATTTGATAATTGAATGACTTAAGTATAAGAAAAACAAGAATTAGCAAACGGCCCTGCCAACCGCTTAAACTAAAATAGCCTGAGGATGTATAATATATGTACAATTCATGCATAGCCACGTATAATCTATGTATACCAGCTAGAAAGAGTAAATAGACTTGTGTAAAGATCCCTATAAATAACCAGCTCGCAATAATCTAACCAATAAAGTTCTATGACAAGGTCATAGATCTGAAACAGCTAATGCACCATCTTATATGACAAGTTCTTGCAATTCATCGACACCAGCCAATGTGTCATCTATCACCCCCCCCCCCCTTGGGTATGCATTTCAAGAAATATAATCATGTTTTACCATATGATAATGACCAACAATGTGCTGCAAATGGAGATTTCATGACATGTATTCCCGCAAAAGATTATTAATGATTCAGCAGAAAAATCACCTTTTTGTGAAGAAACATGAAATGTATTCCCGCAAAAGATTCTCAATGTACAATTCAGCAGAAAACTCACCTTTTTGTGAAGAGCTGTAGATAGGTGCTTTATTTTTGTTGTAAGCTGAGCCACTGAAAACAAGAAAAGGCTAACCATCAATTTACAATGTAAGAAACTATAAACAACATTAGAACAGCACATATGTGGCTTGAAGGTGTTTACTTAAGTTCGAGTACTATTGTAAAACAAAATCAAATTCAAGCAACTTCCTTACATATGTTTCTTTTTATAAGTTCAAAAGAAGTACATCCATCAACCGCAAAATAGGGGTATTAGAAGCTGGAGGATGGAGGATCTTCAAAGAACTTTGGGGAGTCTCTCTGCACATGTTGCCCAAAAAAAAGGATAGATTGCATTAATCTAACTTAAAATGTCACTCGGTCCTTGAGATTTACCATTAGGGGCAGTTGGGCTCACATACTGGTTATGTTAGGATTACAATGCATTGGCTGTTTATGTGATGAATAAAAGATGAAAGAATCATTATGCTGTAATTAATGGTGAACAGATTATTATGCGTGCAGGACTGGGTTACTTCAAGGGCATTTTTATCTTTAAAGAGTCATCCTGCATTATTCACATATTCTTAGCTCACATTCAGCCCTGCATATAATAATACATAACAATAACTTCGAGCATGTGCTTACACTTCCAAGGCCTTTAACTCGTAGTCAAGCCACAGAGCTACAGACTTGGGACTATTTACGATTAAGTGGGAGGCATCAAAAGGGCTAGTTAGAGAACTCTACATCATACTACACCATGCGCTTGAGCAGCGGGAGTGCAAGAATTAGAGCTTGGAAATGAAAAAGAAAAGAACAAGCTGAAAGAAACTAAAGGAACTATGGACCGAATGTGCTCCACGATTCACATCGCGGAGCTGGGTACATTTGGAGCTGCAGGTAACCAAATGGCAAAACGGCTCCATGATTGACAATTGTGACATTTTTACATTTTCGGCCTAAATGTATTCTAAAGCCTAGTTAAGTTTAGACTTACATTTATGTTAAATCCTAGTAGAAATACTCCACTTCCCCGTTTGGTATGGTTAGACTATTTTGAAGATGTTGAACTAATGGCGAACACCTTTAGTATGGTAGCTTAGTATTAACTTGGTCATCTTTTGAGTGCAGCTTTCATTTGCCAAAGAGTTTACAAGAGTATTCAATTTCTAGAAGATTTTAATTGGTTAGGAGCTTCTTTGAATTTTATTAGAGGCATTTGAGGTTTGATTATTCTTATTGTTGCTAGTTTCAATCCAGACATTGCGTCTATCATTCAATCATTATTTTATTCGTGTATCTCAACTTATCTCTTTGAGTTCAAATAATTGACCTCAAAGTACGAGGTTTCACTTTATTTAGAGATTTTTTGGTACAATTGAGTCCTTGGGTACGGTTCCATCAAAAAATAAAAAATTTCTACCTAGGAGCTCGGTATACCCTAGAGTACATTGAGCTGTTCAATTAGGAATATACATAACCGGACCTTCATCACTATGTAAACTTTAAGCATTTTTTGTCAAAAGTGCTAACCAAAGAAGTACTTTGAAGCCCTAGCAGTTTGTATTTTGCCAAATTATTTGAGGAACACTTCTGTTAGTATTACAAAGCAGCTTGTGTCTGGCCAATCTTTCAAAAACTGCCCTTTAACGTCAAATTGAAGAACAAACCTAAACTGCCCTTTAACGTCAAATTGAAGAACAAACCTAAGTACAATACATGTGGGGTCTGGGGAGGGTACCCCATCTGACTTGATAGTATTTTATTCCACCTCCAGAACAAAAACTAAGAGGGATCTTAGTTAAACAGCACAAATTTACAAAAAGGACTGATCCGTATACAAAGATAAACAAGAAGCTCCCAAAAGGGGTCACAACAAAATTAGCAAATCCATAAACAATAACCAAGTCAGAAACTATGAAACAAAACCAACCATAAACTAAAGAATATTATTTAATATAGTAACTCAAAAGGACAAAAAACCATACAGCTTCAAATTTTAGCTCTGCCTCTGCCGAGTATCCCATAGGCCATTCCAACTTCACTAACAGTATCAACCTTCCCCTTTCGACTTTTCCCATAGTAGAACTAATTTCCTACTCCCTAAAACAAAACCCACAATGGAAACTAAAAGTCTTAGGTAAACAGAAAAAATTTACAAAAAGCTGTTCTTTATACAACGATACAATCTCCCAAAAGGGTCAGAAAAATTAGCAAATCCCCAAAAAAAAAAAAAAAAACTGATCCACATAAAAAGATAAAAAAGAAGCTCCCAAAAGGAGTCACGACGAAATTAGCAAATCCATAAACAAAAACCAAGTCAGAACAGTAAAAAGATGAAATTTTATTTACTTTTTCAGGATCACCACTAATCAGGATGGTTTTTAATGACGGCTTTACGGTGAGCTTTCTTGAGATCTTGTGAAGCACTATTAGGTACTCCCAAGATCTCATAATACTTGGTGTTGTCACTCCTCTTTGGTGCTCTCCCAAACATCCTTCAATAGCTTATAACAACTACTCAAAAGGACTAAAATCCTAAAACCATAAAGCTTCAAATCCTAGTTCCACCTCTACCTAATATCCCCACAAGCCATTTCAGCTTCATTATCAGTATAAGTATCAACCTCCCCCTCTCAATTTTTCCCAGTAGAATTAACTTCCTAAGCCCTAAAACAAAACCCAGAAACAAACTAAGAGATATCCTATGTAAACAGCAAAAACTAAACAAAAAAAATGATTTGTATACAAAGATACAACAATCTTCGAAAGGGGAACAACAATCTTCGAAAGGGGGTCACAGAATTAGCAAATCCATAACCAAAAACCAGCACAAGCATCAGCTTGGATTAAAATTCTGGAAAATGGAGTTACGGGTAGAGGATAATGTCCAATGAAAGAAGAGTTGATTGAGCAGTTTTTTATACATGGATGTATATTTATGTGTCAATGTACATTTAAAGCTCTGTCTAGGGAAAAAATACTCCAGAAACAGAAAAAAAGACCATAGAATCTGCTCAAGTAAAAAGTATCAATAACTTCATATATAGAAACAAAAAATACTTTCAGATAAAAACCCAGATGCAAACTGCCCAAACGGAACCTTACAAGCAGCAAGGCACCAAGAATATCAAGTTTAGAAAACAAAAGAGGAAATCAAGATATTATGAACTGCAGTTAGGTACATAAATGATGATCCAGTCTGAACTCTTGAGGTGCGTGTGCCATGAAGTTGCAAACTAGAAACTAAAGATAGTTTTAAAAAAAAATAGCAACTTACAACATGACATCAAAAATTCTAAACCACTAACCTTGAACACGTGTTGATCCACAATCCGATTCTGACATTTTAAACTCATCTCTCACTTTTTGTAGCTCCAGTTTCATCTTTTCCGCAGATGACATGTTATCTGGGTGAAAGAACTGTTCAAAACTGTCGATAAGTTATTACATTCACTTAAATGAATGAAGCCACATGCTCTGCTAAACGAAGTAATAAACAGAAAGAAACAATAAGAGGCTGAGAAATCAAGGATATCTCTCTGCAAACCAACCGTGCCTCCCATTTTCCTTCTATAATGTTTTCTTTTTGTTGACAGAAAGATATTCGGAAACAAAATGGTACTTGCCTTTTCAACCAAGTGCTCTTTTGGTGGATGCAACATAAAGCTTGGAGTACCACCCAGCTTCCCCAAGATATCAAATCGTGGAACTGTAAAAAGTAATTGTAATCAACATATGACATATCATTTAAGATATTTTCACCATCTTTCCCAAAAATAAAAATATTTTCTGCTTACAAGGAAGCACCAAATATAAATCTTTTTGTAGTACCAAAGAACACAAGTATTCGCAGATACAGCACATTTAGCTAATGAATAAGAAATCCAAGTGTATTACTAGCAAAATGACCACGCATTATCCCGCAAAAAGATCACTGGTGGAATGAATGGTGGTAATAAATGATATTGCTGTGAAATCTTTGGATTTTAGACGGGGTTGTCTCTTCCCTTGAACACTTGGTTAAAAAAAGATTTTTGAAGAAAGCCAAGCGCACCAAGTGCGTTGGATAACTAGAAACTCACAATTTTTGTATCCTTTGCTATTGGACAATACTTGCCCAGTTGGTCGTCAAGTACTCTCCAGATACTCAATTTGAGTATTTGATCTAATCATAAGCTAACCTTGCATCCTACTATGTTTTTCAGAACACTGTACAGCTGTTGACACTCTTACTACTATATATCTATTTGCTACCATGCTTACTTTAGTTTTGTTCTATTGGGTATCTCTTGAGGCTTTTCTAGCTGTACTGCATCCTCCCTCTATCTTTGCTTTCACCTTTCCTGGCTGGCCTGAATGCCTTGTTCAACAAAGGTCCGAAAAGATCTAGTCTTGCTCGAGTTTACACACTGTGGAATGTTACATCTTTATCCAATGTTTTAAGTTTTTCAACTGGTGCATTACATTTTTCTTGCTTCATTAAAAAACTTAGCATGGATAGACTTCATCCATGATGCGACTTGAGATGTAATATAATGATACTTATCTGATGACATAATAATGTCATTCTACAATTGAACTCTCCTCTAAAACTTTTGGCTATAGTAAGCACTGTGTGGGCAAAACTCTAGAGAGGTTAAGAACTTCAAACAACACATCTTTCAAAAGTCAATATCTGCTTTTCATCCTTACTCTTCCTTTGCAAATAATAGGCTAGTAACTGAAAAGATTTTGAAGGCACATGTGAAAAATGAAGTGAGAGTTTATGACCGCAGTCAAATTCTCGAATGATATAAAGTAGTTGAAATCAAGAATGTAGTAGTTTCAAACCCAATGTTAGAAACAAAATTTGACTTCCTTACTTTACATGGTTCTATTTATGTTAAAATATTATCCAAACGTTCTGCCTTTTAACTGACTAAGTTTCTAGGTTTTACAGTTTGATCACCATAGAATTCAGAAGCTTTGAGACACTGGCCCACTAACTGAACATACAAAAGATTGCAAAATACTGCAAAGACAAAAAATCCATTGATATCAGGTTGAAGGCTTTGCACATTTTCCACACTATAGTTACATTTTCTGAGTAAAGTTTTGCAAGAACTCTTCTACCCATGGTATCTTTTGAGAGAAGCTCTTACAGGCCTGGGTTCCTAGAGAAGAATCATCCGAAAAAATATATACTCACAATATATGCATCAGACAATGAACCAATCAGTAGCCATTTTGTATGACCACAATTAGTTCCTAATACTTGTATTACCAAGTCTTATAATCATAACAGTGGTTGTACGGCCAGCTCTTGTGCCAACTCAATTATTCTACCGGAGTACCTACTAAATCCCTACCAGTACGACACTGAATAGTTCAGCCCCCAAATGCTTAGGAATATCGACGAAATCACCTAGCAGTCTTTTGGCATATACGATTTGAACCCTGTCAACCATGATCTAGTTCCATTTATTCGCAGCTAGACCACACTCTTAGGTGCAGCTACACTTCTTTCAGCAATATATACATATGGGTACATGTTGTGTGGTGCTATTCACCAATGATTGAGCTTTTTCCTAGTTGAACACACTGGATATTAGCATAAAATGACTAGATGACTCTCAGAATAACATTCCATATACATGATTCTACACCTGACAACTCACAGCATAGCATTCAATATAAATGATTCTACACAAATTATTAATATAATCCAATAAATAAACAAAAACCAAAGTTGCATTCAAAAACTTGTAAAAAAAAAATGCAAACTCACTCATTGACTTGTTAGACTTTTCATTATCATGCTTCAAGTTTACAAGACAATGTCTCAATTCGTCCATCACGACACCACCAACCATCAACTTGCTATCTTTCTCATCACTCTCCCTCACCTTCACCAACCTATCCTTCAACTCATTCAACGAAAACCAACCTTTCTCTTCCTTCTTTATCATCGGTCTCAACATCTTCAACTTCTCCCCTAAATCACCATAACTATACGCCCTAACAAACTCCGTCTTCATTCCCTCCTTATCACCACCACTACCACTACCTTCTTTCCCCCTCATCTCCTTCTCGAATATCGATGCTGGAAAATTCCGTAAACTCTCACTTCCACCACTCCTTACTCCAAACACAAATCCTGATCCGTTCACATCTTTACCACCCATATTAGGCCTCAAATTAAAACTATCCTTCAATCGAGAAAGCGACAAAGGATCACGTACCTTCCCACCACCACTCTCATTTTGCCTATTGTCTTTGAGCTTACTTAAGTTTTCACGAATGGCATTGAAATCAACTTTCACATTCCCAGTGGGAGTGATTGATCTCTGTAACCGGCCATTGCTCATATTTTTTTGATACAGTTCTTTAAATGACGTCGGTGATGATGATGACGATGAAGAAGAAGAACCAGTAGTACGGAGACGAAATTCAGCAAGATTTTTGCGGAGTTCATTGAGAGATGAAGTTTTATGAGATGGGCTGTTGGGATTATTGGCTTTAGAGGAAAAAGAGAAGGGTTTGTGTGTAGGTGTAGGGTTGGGGTCTGAAGGAGGGGGTGGGGGTGGGGGTTGTTCAGAGTTGGGATTTGAGGAGAAGAAGAATGGATTAGGGTGAGTGAATGATTTAAGTTTTGGGTGGAGATGTAGGAGTTTAGTGGTGGTGGTGAAGGCCATTGTTGATTTGTCTTTTAGAGGTTTAAGGGTTTAAGTTTGTTTCGTCACTGTTAAACTAAGGAGGCGAAGATCACAATGGGCAAAATTGTATGGTTAACTATGAAAAAGAATTAGCTTTTTTAGAATTTTCTTTATTTTTTTAATATTTGTCATTTTGGCTATGAAACTTTTAAAAGAATTGTGATTTTTCTTTTTTAGAAAAGTTAAAACTTATTTTTACTTTTCCTTTTTTCACTTCTTAAATTATTTTTTTTAAATAATTTTTTTATTTACATCATATTATATTTTTTAAAATATTTTTATATATTTTTAAAAAATATATTAAATTCTAAAATTTTATTATAAAAAAAGTATTGCCGAACGCAATTTCAACTTCAATTTTAAAAAATTATATTTTTTATGACCAAACGGACCATAGTTAAACTATTTCATATGATATTTTATGTAAGAAATTTTCTTCTAAATCCTTTAACCAAACAGAATTTAAATATATATATATTTTTTCACACTATGAATTCATACTTTTTTTTTTACTCCACATTCTATATTGTGTTACAAATTAGTATTTTGTATATATATATATATATATGCTACAACAGGCACGTTTTCGTTGTTGATGTGCCTGCTTAGTGGGGGTCTTATTTTAAAATTTTTTATTTTTTATTTATTAAAAAAGTATTATAAATTATAATAATTAATAACATAACATATTTAACTATATATTATTTTAAAATATTTTTAATTAAAATAATTAATAACATAAGATATTTACAAGAAACAAATAAAAAAAAATTATTGATTCTAAATTTTATCAATAGCACATAAATTGAAATTAAGGGAGTAACATATATTATTTACAGACGCACGCCGACAATGAAGATGTATCTGCTTAGTCAGGTCCTACTTTTAATTTTTCGTATTTTTCTTTATTTTAATTTATTTATCTAATAAAATATTATAAATTATAGTAATTAATAGCTTTAACTATCTCATTATATACTATTTAGAACTTAGAAGTATTATAAATCATAATAATTAATAAGACAAAATATTTATAAAATCATATAAAAAAGTTCATTGACATTAAATTTTATAGATGCCACATAAATTAAAATAAAGAAAGTAATATATATTATTTAAAAATTACATAAAAGATATCATAAATCATAATGATTAACAACTGAAAATAATAAAAGTTATACAAGAAATTTAATTGACTCTCTAATTTTTATCGGTGCCACGTAAAACGATACAAAAAAAAATAATATATATTATTTAAAAAATATAAAAATTACATTAATTAATAACTTAAAATACTTTTTTTTAAAAAAAATTATTTACTCTTCAAATTTCATCCGTATCACATAAATTATGATAAGAAAATAAATATATTATTTAAAGGTATAATACATAATAATAATTGACAACTAAAAATTATATTAAAAATTTAATCAACCCTCCAAATTTCTCAAGCCCACATAAAATAAAATAAAAGGAATATATATTAAAAAATATTATATTAATCATTATAAATAAAAACTTCAAATATTTTTAAAAATATATTAAAATTTTTATCAATTCTCTAATTTCCTATACAACTAATCAAATTAACATTGTTTATAGGAATTATTATTATTCTTTCTTTCTTTTTCTTTTTTTCTAGCTACACAACTTTATCTTTTTTGTTGGTAGTGTAAAACGGAGTGTGCCGCAAACACGAAACAGAAGTACAGAAACTAAAGACTCACCTCACCCGAAAATTCTTTGAGGTTCGTTAAATCAATATCTCTGTTTTCTTTTTCTGTTCTTTGGGTTTTTGCTTCGCTTGTTAGTATTAGAAGGGCACCCAGCCCATGTCACCAGGGTTAATGGTTCGAGCAGGCTGTCTTATGGTTGAACCCAAAATTAGTGCATCGGGATGCCCTATTTTTGTTTGTTCGTATTACTTCATACAATTCCCTTTCTCATCAAGGAAACTGAGTTCACAAAGAGAAAGGGCTTTTTTTTATTTGTGACATTACAAACAACATTGTATTTATATTTTTATTGTTAGCTGCAAGTAAAATGATGCTAGTAGAACAACAACAACAAAAGTGGAGTATGGGGCGGGCTGCACCTTACTCTGAGAGATAGGTAGAAAATGTTGTTTTCCATATACCTTCAGCTTAAGGAAAAATAGTCCAAAGTAGTTATACATAGAGAAGTAACACAAGTGGAAGCAAAACAAAGAAAAATACTATAATAATTGAACTACAAGAAACAATATATAATTATAATTATAGATATTGAAGGACAAGAAACTAGAGGAGTAATACAAGAAATTACTAGTACAAGAAATTACTAGTATGGATGAGTAACAAGACAACACACTACTACCTACTCTGACCTACTACATTCATCTATGTCCTCCAAACAACTTCCTATCTTAGGTCAACTATTTGGTAAGCTGAAAATTTTGCCAAGTCATGTCTAATCATCTTTCCCCAATATATGTTCGGCGTACTTCTACCTCTCTAGAACCAACCTTGACACCTGTGTGCTGGGGCATTTATGTATCTCCTTTTAGTATGTTTGAACCATCTCAACCTTGCTTCTTATCTTATCCTTTGCTGGAGCCACTCCCACCTTGTCCTGTATATCCTCATCTATAAGTCTGCCTCCTTCAGTGTGTCCAAAACATCCATCGTAACATCCTTATTTTCACAACTTTCATCTTCTCAACGTGAAAGTTTTTGACTAGCCAATATTGTGTACCATAGCTAATCTAACCACCTCTCTGTAGAATTTGCTTTTAAGATCTGCTGACACCTTCTTATCACACAAGATGCCAAATGGGAGCCTCCACATTATCCACCCTATCCCAATACAATCATTGACGTCCTCATCAATCTTCCAATTTCCTTTGATAATAAACCCAAGATACTTGAAATTTTCTTTCTTTCAAATGGTCTGAGTATCAAGCCTCACGTCACGCCATCTTCATGTTCACTGAACTTACTTTCTAAGTACTCTGTCTTGGTTCTGTTCAACTAAACTTTAGATTTTCTGTCTCTAAATCTCTAGTTTTGCATTAACTCCGTCGTGAGTCCCATCAATCAAGGCTATGTAATTCGTAAATAATATCCACCATGGCAGCTTACCTTGGAAGAGTCAATTCATCCATCAACAGGGGAATAAAAAAGGGCTAAGGGCTAATCCGTAGTCCTATCAAAATTGGGAAGTGTGCCGAGTCTTCTCCCATTGTCCTTATCTCGGTCTTGGCTTCATCGTACATGTTCTTGATCGTCCTAGCATATGCCACAAGTACATCTTAAGCATCTAAGCATCTCCGTAAAACCTCCCTATGGACTATGTCACAAGCCTGTTCTAGATCAATAAATACCATGTGTAAGTCCTTCTTCTACTCCCTATACTGTACAAGATAGAATGTCTTCTGTAGTTGAATATTCGGGCATGAATCCAAACCGATTCTTGAAAATAGCCACACCCCTCCTCACCCTTATCTCCATTGAATAATGGTTTACAATAACACTGCCTTTGTCCCAAGTTTGACAGAGACACCTGAAAGAAACTACCTTTGAACACTGGCATAACCGAATTCACTTGAACTAATAAATTCAAACCGTAAGGACCTAAATATCACCATAATTAAAAGCTTCAAAGATAACATGAGAAATCTCTCTGGGATTTGTATCCTTACACTATAGGTATACAGAGTGATTGAAGCTTGATGTTGACGAATCTTCCCCTAGAAATATCCTTCTAGTTCTTTCAGACTAGATTTTCCGAAATAAGCATTTTGGAAGGCCTCCAAATTGTCTTTTTTTTTTTTTTTTACCAAAGGCCGAACTGTTCCAGATCAAGAGCATATCTTAACTGACCGGAGATTACCTTATCTCATGCCTCTTAAGAGAAAAAATAAGTACTAGTATCAAGCTATAACCAATGGATTACAATATGGTTAGCGTTATAACAAAAGATCCAGGAGTAAACTTGGATCCATTGCCTCTTTCTTCGTTTGTTACTAGTCAGAGATGATTCTAGTGCAGATTTCCTTGCAAACAGCTGTCACGTTATGAATAAATTCTTCGAGAAGATACTGCAGAAGACTCAGGTGTGTGTCGTTGCTCAGAGAATGATCTCTTAGCACATTGTCAACTGACTCGATTTTAGGAAAAAGTGGAAGATGATAGTATGGACTCCACTTCCCGTTCACTCTTAAACATTGCAAATCATTTTGGCTCCTCATAGTGATTGTGACTGATACCTCTATCTCTACATGTTTTTGTGCCATCAAGTAGTAGTAAAAAACATGTTTTACAAATAATCTTTCTTCCGCACTACATTCTCATATTTTGACTTTTTTTTTTAACCCTTGTAGACTGGATTAACTTATTTTTAATAGTTATTGACTTATTCAAGATAGTCAAATGTCATTGTTTAAACTTATTTTTAATAGTTATTGACTTATTCAAGATAGTCAAATGTCATTGTTTATCTATTTCTAGTAAGATCTCACAACCTGCAGTCTGATAGTGAATTTCCTTAAGACGAACCCACCTAGGATTTTGAGTCTTAGAAGCTTACATATAAATTTACTGATTTAGTTCAAGTAACACCAGCACCAACCATAAACCATGTAAATTTGTGATAGCTACAGACCGTTGCATGTATTGCACTTGTCTGATGAGTGATGATTGGAAGTAGAGGGTTTATTTTGCTGAAGCTAATTGAGCACATCAAATTAGTTTCCTAAGAGGTTCCTTTTATATTTGTTCTCTTGCAGGGAGTTCAACTTTCCCACAGACTCTTTGGCTGCTGATTGCTTCTCCTATGTCCAGCCAGATGGTGCCTCGATGCACCGATTCATTCGCTTTATTTCGACCTAAATTTAATGGTCGTTTCTTTCCCTCCAAATACCACATAGTTGTATCATCCTTGATGAGGCATGTGTCTTCCACCACTGCTCTCTCCTTTTGTCAGCTTCAGGCATCAAAACTTAATGAAAGTCCAGTCACCACTGCGAGTGATGTTAGATATGGTGGTAAACAAATTATAAGTGTTGATTCGCCCCTGTATGACTACATATTGTCAAATGTTAGAGAACCAAAGGTGAATGTCTGGTTGCAATCCCATTGTAATTTGATAAGAGACTCAAACGTAGGGAAAACAAAGATAAAAAGAAATATAAATGAAGGATGTATTCTATCAGGCTGTCATTTTTTTTTCTTTGGTTGGATTTCAGATTTTGCGTGAACTTAGGGAGGAAACAGCAACAATGCAAGGCAGTCAGATGCAGGTAATCCATTAGCCCAGGCTTTGCTAACTGTTATTTTCGTTATCTCCCTCCTAAGTAAATTATTCGTTACTGCTGTTTTACTGTCCTTCTGTTCATGGTTTTGGAACATGCTCATGACCTCTTTCTAGTCTGACTTTAGGAACCTGTTAAGTTTCTGTATTTAATATGAAATGTGTCTTCATAAATCAAAGATCTAAGGATCATTTCCAAATGAAGGTTAAGGTTATTTATAGATGTAATTGTGACCCTTGGTCCCTCTGAAACTTATTGTATGTGTGGCTCCATGGCACACAACAACTGACTGAGTCTGACTTAAATTAAAGATCTCAGGGGTTATAAAAATTTTATCCTTTATAATTCATTCAACTGAATATGTGCAAAACCAAGATATTGAGTTGAAAAAAATTGTAACTTTAAATGAAAGACAATCCAAGTCATTCATCATAGAGTGGAGTGGATGAGATATGGTTATAGGGAATCTTTTCTGGAAGAAAGTTTGTTTAGTGTGATGAATTCTTTGAGCATGTACTTTGATAGTAATGCATTGGGACATGAGGACTCTTTGAGCATGTACTTTGATAGTAATGCATGGGTTCATGAGGAGGAAACTTTTCTAGTTCAATCGCTAGTCGAAAATTCACATTCTCCTCTTTTATACTAGTAATTTGAGAACTTGAGGGGATAGATGTGCTCCCTCTGCAAAAAGCTCTGAAGGTGAACTGGTTCTATAAGCTAGGGCAGTGATTAGTGCTGATGATTTTCTCATGAAGAGTTTAACGGATACCCTGGACTTCAATATGACTAACTGCTGTTCTTAGTAATAGGTGTCACCGGATCAAGCACAACTACTTGGTATGCTCGTCCAGATTCTTGGTGCAAAAAAGTGCATTGAAGTGGGCACATATACTGTAAGTCTATATTATGAACTCATCTACATGGTTTATATTTTTTCCTTATGTTTTTCTTACCTCATAATATAAGTTTGGTACTTTCTCGTAAAAAAATATGTGTACATGCTGCTCTCAATTTATGCTGCAAAGCAGTGCAATAGCAAGTTTAAAATGTGTAAAGATGGAAAATGTGGTTGCTACTGGGAGTCCGGGACTAGTCGACAACAATGTATTGAATAGCTTAAATTTGTGGCACCGGATGTGTTTGATAATATGCACCTTCTTCTGCTTTACTTCAGTATGTCACAAGATTAGAGTTTTTACTTCTCTAATCCTTTATGCAGGTCTTTTTAGTCAGAAAATAAATCCTTTCCTTTATGTAGTTTTTTTGTGGTGCCAAAAGTAACAAAAATTCTTGAGAAAAAGGGTAAGCAGAAGGGAACTTGATCTTCACTTGTATCTTCTCCATATCAGTCTAAATTTATTTGATATGTGAAGGGCAAATGTTTCCTCGTATTCATTTTATGAATATTTAATGGACCTTATAGAGGTGAAGTGCCTAAAAACATAGCCTAAAAGTTTCATGAATGAGAATATAATAGCATATTGGTTGCTGTGTGGGTTTTCTGTCGTGGAAGAAAAGGAGAGGGTTGGAGGGGTAGTGGATTCATAGTATAGTACAGAAGGCATGCTAGGAGGATCTCACATAGAAGAGGTGCTACACCGAGTACTTCATGGAGGGACTCATGTCTGAAGGTTCACGTAGGATGGTGGATGAGGGGAATTGGGTCATCCGTGGATGAAGGATAAAGGATAAAAGAGATAAAAGGAGACAGAGCTCTTCCTCTGACTTGTGAGTTTTGCTATTTGAAGTTCTAATCTAGCTGGTTTACTTTCCTGGTATTGCAATCTGGTCCCTATTCCCTATCTCTGTGCTACCAAATGCTGGATAATGTGGGAATGTTTTTATCAAGATTATTATCTTTCTTGACAAACGACAAATATAGGAATATGTTTTCTGTTTTTGCTGTCAGCTTGAAATTTGACAAGATAGAAAGCTTAAAGGTGTGAAAGTTTTGAGGCACACATGGATTAGGAAATTTCTCAACTGTCTGTGTCTGAGCAGTCTAATTGGCTGGCCAAGTATATGATCAATTTCGGCTTTTTGTCAGCAATGATATTTATTTACATTGCCTTTTAGTACATTGAGTGCTGTTGTTTACCTCTTTTGGCTGCATTGTCGGTCATTAATATGAGCCATTCTTGTCCCACAGGGGTATTCATCCTTGGCTGTTGCCCTGGTTCTTCCAGAAGGGGGTCATTTAGTTGCTTGTGAAAGAGATGGCAAATCAATTGAAATTGCAAAAAGATATTACGACCGAGCTGGTGTGTCACATAAGGTGATTCTGGTATTTCCAGTGTGCTTCGTAAGATGTGATCTTTTTGTTATATTCAAGAGATAATGAAATATAAATTTCGATAAAATATGTTTCATATGAATCATAAGATGTAATATACTAAAGATGAAATAGTTGTTGACTTTATTATTCATCCATCAATCAATCATCCATGCCTCAATTCCAAATTAAGTTGGGTTTGTTATATGGATTCTCTATATTTGTTTCGGTATTGGGGCATATCCTAATAATGGTAAAAAGAATCTCTTCTAAGGGAAATCAAGGGCGCCTTAAAACTAGAGTTCTTTATATCTAAGACTTATCCTACCTGGACCAGATTTAAGAGTAACATCAACTAACCCTTAATCCAACTCGTTGATATCACCTAAATAGATCCTTTGTTTACGTTCTGTTATGTTCTCTGTTAAGTATTATTGATCCTTATAAACTCAGTCTTTTATTTTCTTGATGTGATTTTAAGTCTATGTTGTCTCCTTTGCTCCAATGGACTGATGCTTTTGGAGGTTACCTAAGACATAGTTAAACCATCTTTTAATCTTGTCCAATTTTGTATGTTCTCGCATCCACTATGATATCTACATTTTTATAACACATATCTTGTGGATGTGATGGTTTGATCTTATAGGCTTCAAATTTACTCTCGCATAACATGCTAGTCGTGAAACTGTATACATAACTTGCTTTTTTTACTTTACTAGGTATCTTCTCTCGCATAGCATTGCTATAGCATCTTT
>JBDJHY010000106.1:1598970-1614692 GCA_039654485.1 Withania somnifera | reverse complement strand
TTCACCAAAATCACCATTTGCAATTAATCCAGGTGGTGCCAATCCTCTTGGAGTCACAGCTGATGGCTCAAACTCCTTTAGAAAAATAGAAGGGAAACCATTTTCAGAAACATGAGCAGAATGTTGTGATGATTCACAAGGAAAACAGAACTTTTGTTTGTTTTTTCGTCTGATATTCGATAGCCGCTTTAAGCTTGAGTATTCGAATTAGCAGTGGAAAGTGTCAGCCACTTTGACGGCAAAGTGTCCCTATCAAAAGACAACTTATTCTTGGACTCGGCTCGAAACCTGTAGTTAAATTGGACTAGATACTAACAGTGGCAGATGTAATATGATGCTACCAGGTTTTGTCTAAATCCAATACTTTCTGCGACCCGAAGCACAAATAATTTATACGTAAAATTCATTAAGATTGTCATAAATATTAAACGTAAACACATTATTTTTTAAAATATAATGAGTTCAGTACTAGATTTTTTAAAAACAGATAAAAACTTAAATTCTGAATCTGTCTTGTTTAACACCCATCATAAACTTGCGTGGTAAGTAATATAGAACTAATGAACCATGCAAACGACTAGAAATGATAAAAGAAAGAGAAAGTTTTTTGAGTGATGATTTTCTTTTGGTTCATTTGCCCACGACATAAGAACTTTAGGGACATGTACACTATTCTTCCCCATTGATTTTCCAAGAAAGGGAACAAGAAACCATGCAGAAAGATGAAGCAAAAAAAAAAAAATTGTTTAAGATTCATAAATTCCATAATATTCTTTTTCACTACCCATCGAGTTACATTCAAGTTTCATAAATAGATAAATAATAATAAAACAAAAAAGAAACCACTTGAAAACAAAAAAACAAGAGTTTCCAAAATAATGTGGAATTGTAAGAATTATACCTTCTTGAATGATAAGCTTCCCATTCTTGGAGCTAAAGTTTTTAGTTTATTTGTTAGCTTAGAATGGAAACCAAGTGAGATGGAATTAGTAAAATGTCTTGGAGATTATATAGGTCTGAAAGATTGTGTGTTTGGGCACCAAACGCTCTTTACTTATTTATTTCATTTATTTTTACTTTGCCTTCATCAACTTTTCCTTTTAATTTCCTTTTTTTTTTCCCACTTTTATAAATTAATAACAAGGTCCTGAGCACTGTTGCAAAATAGTCCTCTTGATGATTTGTATGGCCAATTTTGACCTCGTGGTACATAGACTTGTTAGACTTTGCAAGCCCTTTTCTCTACCAAATAAGTTGGTAGGTGAGAATTGATGAAAATCCAAAAATTCAAATTATTATTCATGCAACAAGTGGTGATGTAATACTCGAGTTTGTCAACGTGATCCATTCTTTTTCGATGTTTTATCAATGTTCACTCACCAACTACAAATGACTTTTTTTCAATGTTCATAGCATAAGATTAATTAATTATTCGACTTCTTAATTCATATCGTACAAGTTACTAACTACTTCCTAGCTAATTTTTACTCCAGTAAAATACTATGTTACTCTAATTTTGACATCTGCCGTTGACCACCTAACACCATTTTCTTACCCCTTATTCTGGGAAAATGTATAGAGCATATTAAACCTTTTAAATTATCTGAAATACTGATACTCTAAAATATTACAGCGTATAGTCTAGCTTCAGGGTTTTATAGCAGATACGTGTAAATATACTTATTAAGTGTGTGAATAAAGTAATTATTATGCCTATAGATACAGTGTATTTCGCTACAATGAGATATTAGGTATGCCCATATACACTTATTATTCGTGCAAAATACAATAAATTTTGCTATGTTTTGAAATCAGATGTTGCTATATTCGTAATGAAGCAAAATGTTCGTAAGTTTTGTATTTGAGCAGAAATAACACTATTTACAACTTTTCTCAAATTTATATAGCTTCTCTATTATTGAAGTGGCCTAGGATGAGTATTTTAAGGACCTCATGTATCACGTAGACCAAGCTTATTATCAAAATGAGCCTATATTTTCAGATTTTACACTCTTCAGCTCATTTTTATAAGTACTTTGAAAAATATAGGGAAAAGGCAATTTATGATTCCTATTTTTGATGTTTTGAAACTAATTGAGAGTGATATTCTGTCATGTCTTAGAATTCCCCTAGGCAGGATCGACATCCTTAGCTACTAAGTCACATCAATAGTCTTAGGTGAACCACTTGACCCATGCATGACTCAATCACTCTATTTCAGCGGAAGTAATATCATAACAAGAAATTATAAAGAAAATGGTGCACTTCACATCAATAAAAAGATAATCTGAATAAATATGAATTACTCAATGTCTAAGTCTGATACCATCTAGATAATCTGAATAAATATGAATTACTCAATGTCTAAGTCTGACACCATCTATGTTTGTAGCCACTAACAAGCTGAACAATAGTAAATGTTATTTCTAATGTCTGGGTTCTAGATCAACATAAATAAAAGTACTCCAGCTAGCTCTCGAATAAGTTGGAATTCACCACTTCACTTCAATCTGCCGAGAATGTAAATCCAAGTTAACAAGCGTCCGGAAGGTTGGCTGAATCTACATGTATGAAATACATGCACCGCAAGAAAGTACACAATCAGTACATTTAAATATACTGATCATGAGAGGGGTAAGTGCAACATGTTATATCATCAATAAAGAAACTAGCTATGCAATGCATGAACACACAACTCATACATCGACTGCCACCTACTGACTCAAATAAGCACAATATACGCAATACGACAATAATGATACAAAAGTCTTACTTTAATTTTTTTTATCCTTTTTTTTATATTTTCTGACTCTGCTGATCTGACTAATAAAAAGGCTGACCATACTGATTAACTGACCAAATAATTGAACTGGAGGTTCTACTAATCGACATTCCATGTGCACAAGTGTCGCGACTCAAAATTCAATTGTGATGACACTTATCTTCCCACCTTGATAAGTTAACCAAACTAACGATAAAACGGAATAAAAACTAAAATAAATGAGGAAGTAAGTAAAGCATGGATTTATAAGCGAAAATATGAGCTAAAGTACCAAAAATTAGGTTGTCATAGTGTGCAAGCCACTAGTGAGTTTATACAACAAAAATATAGTCTCGATATGTTCTTTAGTAAGTAAAGACATCAGAAAAACTAAAAGAAATTAAAAGATTCCTTCCTTTGGTAACTGAGGATGGAATGGGCAGCTACCTCTGAATGCTCTAGGAGTGCCCTGAGACTGAAGCTGAGAAATCGCTCACGAAGTTATGGGCCCTAAACCTGCACAAGAGTGCAGAAAGCAAAGAGTGAGTACAAAACCATGGTACTTGGCAGCATCCTCGGTTGGTCTAAATATAAATGGAAGTGTAACCCCTGAATACCAACTGAACCATCGATACTACAAACTGTATATAGTTTATGTACATCAGCCCAGCCAAAACATACAAATATAAATATAAAGAAAATCCCGACAAGTATCTGATTCACAATGTTTCTACAAATACATGTATGAGTCTCATATCAGGACAACAAGTACTCCCAGCAATCTCAGATCCTTTCTAGAAACCAGCTAATCTCGAGTTATCTCCGAATATCAAGAAATCTCAAGTAATAAGATAAATCTCAAGTCATTATCGAATGTCAAGTAATCTTAAGTAATCAGGTATTCTCAAGTTATCACCGAATGTCAAGTAATATCAAGTAATCATATAATCTGAAGTTATCATCGAATATCAAGTAATCAGAAAATAATCAACTAATTCTTGGTGATCAGTCAATAACATATAATTTCAACGAATCAGTCAATATGAACAGATAATCAACTTCACAAATTGAATGAATCTTATGCAATATGCAAGTGGCCCAATGCATGTCGATCCAATATAAACTCTTGTTGGCATATATATACACATCACAGACCAAGATCCATAGAGCTAGCAAAGCCATGTACGCCCTTAGTACACACCTGGTGGAATATCTATGCATACCACAGTCCAGGACCCATAGAGGCTAGCTAAGTTGTGCACCCGTACCAGCGAGGTACCCGTTCTAGAATCATCCGTTGTGAACAAGTTACACAAATCCAATACTCCGATGGTCCAATCATTAAAATAATATTTGATTTGTGAATATATTACCACAATAAAAATATCGATATTATAAAGTCATTAAGGATGATCAATTTCTCAAGTAATTCATATGAGGTGGCTATTTTATCTCGAAATCTAAGTATATCGGCCCCTCTTAGACAATCACTATCAAGTATCTCTTTTCTATTTTAAATTAACCTTTTCGAGCATCACAATTATTCTTGATTATCAAAGTATTAATAATTCATCAAGGTCAATTTCGATTACAATTATATCATTAGGCCCCAACTTTTTCATTATAAAATTATTTTCAATTATATTAGTCAATTCAAGGCAACCAGTAGTCTGAATTTCATGTGTATGATTTAATGATTTATTTATATTATTTTAGCCTTTAAATGTCTTCACATTCTAGTATTAGCAGTCTTTATCAAGTCAATATGGGCAATGTCTATACAAATTCATCCTAACACAATCAAATTACCTCAGGACACCCATAACATAGAAATCAAGGTATGACTCAACCCATGGCAAGGTATCCAAATTAAATAGCAACTATCATCAACCAAGAGAATATACTAGTCCAAGTGCTACCACAAAGAATCAACTCACCCATGAAAGTCAAATCAAGTATTTCAATTACCAAGTTCAAGTATACATTCCAACAAAATTCACGAAATCACATTATCATATAATTCTCATTTTAATCCCCTATGCTTGATACTAATGATAAAATTAATTTTTATCATCTCATATTCAAATGACTATCCCAATGTTCCTATGCCTCCATATTACAATCAAGTAATCAAGAATTCATACTAACACTTTACAGGAAATCATAAAACCTCTACCTTTTCTAAAGCAGGGAAAAATCTACCAATCATGATCCTGCCCCTTCGTGGATCCTCTAAACAAGCAAAATCTATTCGCTAACACATTACATACAAGAAATAACAACAATCAATACCCATATGTTGATATTTAATACTTTATTCGGACATTCATCACGGGCCCATAATATCAAAATTTGAGTTTTATTACAAAAACATGTCACCCGACACTTGAAAAATCTAATCATCAAGTTTTATCAAAAACTTATTTCATTTTGTGGCTCAAATCCATAAGTTATTCATTTTCGAGTTCATGTGAAAATTTTCATTTTTTTAGTTCTTAAATTTTCTACACAAAAATCATGATAAAGTGATGATAATAAATGAAAAAGGGTTTAGAATGTTACCCAAATGATATGTTCGAAATTTTCGATCTAACTTTTTCAAAATGATATTTTAGTTTCGGGACTTGTAAATAACTGGGGTTTAAGAAAGATGGGTTATTGAGTGATGATAATGATGGAAGCAAGATAAAACAGCTAAGGAAGCCATGAATGAATGGTGAATGAAAACTCTGGATGTGTGAAATTGAATGCTTTCCAAAAATTATTGCAATACAATAATTGTTTCTTCTTTTCTTGGGTTTTGCTACTTCAGGGTGTAGTGTTAAAAATGATTTTTAGAGATTTATGAGTTTACACGGGTAAGGAGAAAGAGTAAAAATTGATAAATGTGATAATTATCATCTCTTTCTGCAGATCATATAACAAATTATATAAGTGAAAGAAAACCAACTGAAAGTTTCTTTTCATTAATATGCTAACCTTGAAAATAATTATGATAATAAGAATAATATTAAGATATTAAATGGAAAAAGTAGTATAAAAGGAAAAATTAAATGATGATAGTGTACTAATAGTGTATAGAGAAATGTGACACTAGAGTGTTTATCTCAACTGTAAATAAGGGGGGGAAATCACGAAATAGATCTCCGGGATTCGTTTGGCACCCCATGAACACAAATCATATATGTAAATATACTAAATTTTAACGTTTCAGACTTAACAAAACCATCAAAATATGAATTTAAGGTCTTCTTGATCGAATACTCATTTAAGGCCTAAAAACAAGACCAAAACGCACCTAGGGCCTATAAAAAATATGAAAGACCTCATTATAGGCTAAAATCCACCTCCTAAATCTAACGGAACCATCGAATTTCCGATAGAAGCACTCTAAGTCTGAATGTTGATCAAAGTCAACTATATCACTTAAAACTTAAATTTATCACCCTATAATCACTCAAAATCACCAGGGTAAAAACTTAATATGAATATGCTACTAATCCAAAGTCAACATTCTGGAGCTGGTGAAACTAAAGAATTTTAATTTCAAGGACCCAATCTCTAAATAATTCTGATAATTTTATATTTTTCACTTTAAAGCTTTGAAACTCAAACTTTTTAAAATCTTATGAAAAATTCATTTCATTCCTGAACCAACCAAGGAATCAAACTTAGTTAAACATAACGCAACTACGAGAAGGCAGAAATTTAAATATCCATAGAATTTGAAAAAAAGACCTGGAGGGTCATTCAACACCCACCACGAAAAATCATGTTCTTCCTCAAACATAAGAGAAGATGAAGTGCTCAATCAATGTAGAGCCTAAAGCATAACCCGTAAGTTTGCTTCTGTTTCTCAAGTGAACTACCACAGTACATCACAAATCTGAGCTTCCGAATCAAAACTGAAAATCACACATCAATAGTGACCACGCCCCATAGGACCGATGTACTTCCTACAACTCCAAGATTAGCAAGATCACTCCATAGTCCCAATCCAAGCTAGAAGTCTCTAAACTACGACGCTATTATCAAATGGACTTGAATTCTTACCTCAACCTAAATTTTTGACCTACTATCACTCAAACCCAAAGTGAATTTGAAATTCAACTATCACTCTCCCGTAAGGTGACCTGCCAAAAATGGGTGACCTATGCACAAAACTTGTTTATTTACCTGACTAAATCAAACTACATATGTTGTAGGACTTAAGACTTAAGGATACCAGTCATTAATTTCCTATTTCATCCCATAGGCAACAAACGTTACATTTAATCACTGAAATGACAATTCCACAAGGATCCCACAATCCCAAGTACCATCGATAGAATATAAACACCTAATAACAGAGGTAATCTAAAAGAAACCATGCACAGTCTGAAGTAGCAATCAAAACAAAATCCATGAAATATGACCATCGATCATAATATATAACTTAATACCGACTCTTACATCAGGAATATCCCTTGTCAAGTAATCTCAAATAATTAGATAATCTCAAGTTATCACCGAATGTCAAGTAATAAAAAAATAATCAACTACTTCTCGTGAATCGGTCAATACCAGATAATCTCAACTAATCTGCTAATTCTTGAGGCCGAATGCATGTATGTCCCATGTACACTATAGTTGGCATATATACACACATCACAAACCACGACCCATGGGGGCTAGCCAATACATGTACGCTACACACCTAATGGAAATGTTTATACACGTCATATTCCAGGACCCATGGATGCTAACTAAGTTGTGCACCCGTACCGGCGAGGTACCCACTCCAGAACCATTTATTGTGAACAAGTTACCACAAATCCAACAGCCAGATGGTCCAGTCATTAAAATAATAGTTGAGTTGTGAACATGTTACCACAACAACAATATATGATCAAGTCAATAAGGAAGATCAATTTCTCAAATAATTCATATGAGGTGGCTATTTTATCTCAAAATTTAATTATATGGGTCTCTCTTAGGCAATCACTATCAAGTATCTCTTTTTTATTTTAAATTAATTTATTCGGGAATCACAATGTTTCTTGGTTATCAATAAATTAATAATTCATCAAGGGAAATTTCAACAACAATTATATCATTAGGCCCCAACTTTTTTGTTATAGTATCATTTCCTATTATATTAGTCAATTCAAGGCAATGTGTAATCCAAATAAGGTGTACGGTTCAATGATTCATTTATATCCTTTTAGCCTTTAGATGGCATCACATTCCAGTTTTAGAAGTCTTTATCAAAACATTACGGGCAATGTCTGTACAAATTCATTCCAAAACAATCAAATCACCTCCGATTACCCATAATATAGAAATCAAGTTATGACTCAACCCATGGCAAGGTATCCCAATTAAATAGCAACTATCATCAACCAAAAAATACGAATTTTCTATCAACGCTATTCCAATTCAAAGAAATAAAGAAACTTGAAGAGCATATACAAGTCTAAGTGCTACAACAAAGAATCAACTCACCCTTGAAAGTCATATCAAGTATTTCAATTACCAAGTTCAAATATACAATTCAACTAAGTTCACAAAATCACAGGATCACATAATTCTCATTTTAACCCTGCATGTTTGATACCAGTGATAAACATAAGTCTTATCATCTAATATTCAAATAACTACCCCAATGTTCCTATTTCTCCCTATTACAATCAACTAATCAAGAACTCAAAAAAAATTATAGAAAAAGCATATAATCTCTGCTTGCTTTAAAGTCGGAGAAAAATCACCAATCGTGATTTGTTCCCCTCAGTGGAGCCTCAAAATGAGCAAAATCTATTCGCTAAAATGTTGTATACAAGAAATAACAACAATCAATAACCATATGTTGATATTTAACACTTTATTCAAAAATAAGTTGTGGGCCCACAATATCAAAATTTGAGTTTTATTACAAAAACTTGTCACTAGACACTTGGGAAATCTAATTATCAAGTTTTTATCAAAAATTCGTTTTATTTTGTGGCTCAAATCCACAAGTTATCCATTTTCGAGTTCATGTGAAGATCCCCATTTTTAAGTTAAAAAACCTTCAATTTTCTATAGAATAATTATGATAAAGTGATGAATAATCAATGAAAAAGGATTTAACTGTTACCTAAGTGATCTGTTCAGAATCCTTGATCAATCTTTGTCAAAATGATATTTTAATTTCAGGATTTTTATATATTTGAGGTTTGAGAAAGTTGAGTTCGGCACTTTTTGAAAGAAAGAGCATTGAATGAAGACAATGATGGAAGCAAGATGAAAATTGCAAAAGAAGCCATGAATTAATGGTTAATGGAGATTGTGGATGTGTGAAAGTCGAAGCTTTCCAAAAAGTATTGCAATACAATAATTATTTTTTCTTTCCTTGGGTTTTACAACTTTAGGGTATAGTGTTAAGAATGGTTTTTGGAGATTTATGAGTATACATGGTTGAGGAGGAGGAGAAAGAGGATAATTTGATAAATGTGATGAGGATCAGCGCTTTCAGCAGAACATAAAATAAATTATATAAGTGAAAGAAACTAACTGAAAATTGCTTCTCAGTAATTTGCTAACCTTTGAAAATAATTATGATAATAATGATATTATTAAAATATTAAATGGATAAATGTAGTATAAAAAGAAAAATTAAATGATGATAGTGTACTAATAGTGTATAGAGGAAATGCGATAGTTGAGTGTTTACCCCAACTGTAAACAAAGGGGAAAAACTGCGAAATAGATCTCCGAGATTTATTCGGAACCCCGTGCACATAAATTATATATGCAAATATAGTAAATTTAATATTCAAGACTCAACGAAAGCATAAAAATACAAACTCAAGGCCTTCTTGACCCGATACTCATTTTAGCCGTAAAAACTAACTTGAACTCAAAAAGACTAAAACGATCCTGGGGCCTATAAAAAATATGAAAGACTTCATTCCAGGCCAAAATCCACGTCCTGAATTTCAATGGAACCATCAGATTTCTGATCCGATAACTCTAATTTTGAGTCTTAACCAAAGTCAACCATTTCCCTTAGAACTCTAACTTTATCCCTTCTAATCACTTAAAATCACCATGAATGGGTTAAATATAAATACAAAGGTTTTACTAGACAAAAATCAAAAATTCAGAGCTGATGAAACTTAAGGGGCTTTTTTTCGAGTTTTGAACTCTAAATGAGCCTTAGAGTTATATATTTCACACTGTAAATCTTTGAAACTCAACTTTCAAAATCTTACGCAAAACTCATTTCGTTCCGAAACTAACCATGGAATCAAAATTAGTTTATCATAATGCAATAACAAGAATATTAGAAAGGTCCAATAGATATCCCTATGTTGGGTGGTTCCAAACCTTCCAAAGTAAGGACCATGCCTAACTCCTAGTGGATCCACTAATGCTGATCTGGAAACATCTCATTAGGCCTGCATTTGGCAACACAGAATATGGGATAAGTACTAAATCGCTAAAATTCGTTCGGTGCTAATACAATTCCCGAAACTGACCATGAACTAAATATATATTGTTGCTTTCTGTTTGACCACCTAAAAGCTCATGAACTCAAAACTAATTATATTTGTCATATTACTGTCTCATCATCCTTTTTTGATTTATTTAGTAGAATTACTCTGATATAGACTTAGAGTCTAAAAGATAAAATTCATAAATTGACCATGATCGTGAACCATGACTGTACTCTACTACTGAACATATCCTGAACCATGAACTAAAATAAACAGGACTCCCATATGACGAACCAAGCATATAGGCTCCACATTAGGGACTTGAACTCATAAACTAGACCAAGCTTCACATTTATGACAACTTATGAAATTCTAACATAAATATATCTATCAGCATGATTATGATCAAGATTATATAAATACATGATTTAAAGACATGAACACAATTTATGAAATTCACCCTCAAGTATCTAGATCATGACCATAAATTAAAATATTGGATAATTGGGCAAGATTTGGAAGGAAACCTTTCTGAAGTCTCACATACCTGAATTGAATAAAATCTACATAGAAATCTTGAGGATAAAGGTTACGCACTAATTCTTTGTTGAAAATCTCATAAATCGAATATGCATTCTTTGCTCATTTGGTTTCCTTTGGCTCCAAATTTTGGCTCAAGTACTTTGCACTCTTGAATGAGGTTCTTTGGCACTTGAAAGGTTTTCCTTGTGCTCCTAAGTGGTGAATGACTCTAAGCCTCAAGAAGAGTATGGGTGCCCTGTCGAGGATACACCAATAGCTCTACTAACCCAGAATCATGTTCCGGAACTAATGATATGTACAAATTTTAAATCGGGGCACTCTAACTCCGATTGTTAACCCAAGTTAAGATTACAACTTCCAAATTATCCTGTTAAAATAACTAAACTCATCATGAAAAGGATAAAACTCAAACCAAAGTTCTTCGTAGACCAAAATTGACATTTCAAAGCTGATGGCAATAACAGATTTGTGATACGAGGTACCGGACTCCAAAATGGCCCCAAAAGTCCATTATTTTCTACTTAAAAGCTCAAAACATGTTGCCCAAAATTATTTTCGTTTCCAAGATAACCATGAAATTAAACTTAGTTTATCATAAAGCAACTACAAGAGAAGGAAAATGGTAAATAAGCTAAAAACAATAAATAACCTTGAGGGTCATTATAGATGGTGTACTGGATGATACCTGTAATAACTAAATTAGAGGACTCTACCTTAGGTCTTCTTGGAAAAGTATAACACTAATCATGTCCACCTACAGACTAAATAATTCTGCTATCTCCACCACAAGACAACTGAGCTTCACTATGAGAAACCTAATAGCCACCTTTACCACTTTGTCCTCCTCTTCCTTTAGCTTGTGGTGTAGTAGTTCTACTCCACTGCTCCTGAGAAACTTGCATCTCAAGACTCTTCCTTGGCCTAGGGATTTTTTTGAAATATGTCCAAACTCACTACACTCTTTTCTCTGAAAGGGGCGATGAAACTGTCCAAAAGAATTAGAACCTCTGTCATGACCTGAATATCTTATATGAGAACCCCTGGACCCAAACCCTGACCACTTGCACCATCAAACCTAGAATGAGTACCACTCAAAGAATATGCAACTACCTGAATTGGCCTACTCTATTTACTGATGTCTTCTACCAGAAAAAGGATTGGCTCCGAGATGATGAATCACTAAAACTTCCTTATCTATGAACCCTTTTATCACCAATGCCATAAGAATCATGAAAAATACCCTTAATATGTATAACATACTCAATAATCTACTGAATGGTACCCTAATAATCACCAAGTTAGATGTAGCCAACTGAAGTGTAATAGTGAAACCTTTCAAAACTTTCTAACTCACTCCCTCTCTATTGGAATACTCAATAAAGCATGCACAGAAAAGGTATAGAAACCGGCCGCATACTATATGATGGTCATGGAACCCTAATGTATACGATCAAACTCATCTCTCAACCTCTCTCTCAAACTGCAATATGTATTTCTCAAAGAAGGCCTCTAAGAACTGAGTATGTGTACTCTACAAGCTAAATACAACCTTTAGTACTGTTGGAAGCCTTAACCATTTGAAAAGTAGTGTAGTCCGCATCATAAGACTCAATCAACCCAAGGCTATGTAACCTCTCCTAACAACCACACAAGTAATCATATGCATCTTCCTCGAGTGTACTAGTAAATTTTAGATGATCCAACCTGATAAACATATCAAACATCTTCTGCTCCTCAACATCGAGAGAGAAACAAGTTTTTACTGGTAAAACATTAATGTGGAGAGACATAGTCGAAGATGTTTATACCCTTAGAGTATGAAAATCCTAAACTAGTGCCTACTCTGGGTACTGGAGTGCCAGGTCGAGTCCCTGAATGGGCCATACCCTCCAAAAAACTCAAATTATGTCCATGATATCCAGCAACACTGGATGTACTATATAACCTTGTAGATCCATGCGGGTCCCAAATCCTTTTTCCAATGGTGCCACATCCTCAATCTCAATCTCTGTCTTCGGGGATACCTCCCTAGCATACCCCCTTGCCAGTGCCGCACCTTGAGATCTACCCCTATATCTTCCACGGCGTCGTGCCCTGCCTTGACCCCTAGATGAAGCCTCTGTAACGAGGGAAGACACGTGACCATCCGAAGTAGTTGAAAGTGTCCTCACAATTTCTCGGGAAAATAAAAAACAACAATCAGATTTCACAAGTAAACAACTCACATGATAATGAATAGAAAGTCAGAAGTTTCCTAAGAATGACCCATAGCCTCCCAAAGATAGATATGGACGTCATCGTACATATCCGCAAGACTCTACTAGATAATGTGCTCCATCTATCAAAAATGGATTAAATAAATCAAAAAAAATCCAATGATATTCGTATTGAACTACTTCTATTTTGAATTTAAAAAATCCAATGAAAGTCCTATTAAAGTTCTACATACCTGGCATGAAGAGTTTTGGACTGAATTTGATGGTAGAATTTTTGTTCTTAGCCTTTGAGAGAGTATGAGAGAACTATCATAATTTTTCTTAGGTGTCTAAATGAAATAAAAGGGAAATCTGATGTTGGGTATTTAAACTGCTTCAAAAGGGATAAGAATGTTGTAGTTTAATATAGAAAAGGGTAGGGAAATTCTAATTTAATCCTGAAAAAATGGGTTGTAAATTGGTTCCCGGGAGATTGATGGAATGATTGACGTACCGTCAACTAATCCATAAATTATTTTGAGATTTAAACAGAGTGTTGTCCCAAGTCGACAGGCAACTTTGGCAAACTGTTAACTAAGTTGACGGACTATCCTATCAATTGTCTACTTGGTTGATAGAGGAACCAAATCACTAGGTACTTTTGAAGGACGGTTCCACGGTTCATCAAATGACTTGATCATTTGTGGACCATTTAGTCAACAAATTGACTAAGATTATGTTTAGCCATATAGCAACCAACTAAGCCACCATGTTTGGTGACTAATGCCTTATAATGTCATGTGTCAACCAACATGGTGGCTATAAATATGGTTAAAGTGAGCTGAAATTTTAGTTTTAATTTTCCATTTTATATAGAGACTTTCCATCTTTAGCTCTTTTCCATTTATAAAAACTTTCCATCTTTAAAAACTTTTTCGTCTTAGAATTTGGTTGGCTTTGTATTATATTTTATTTTATAACACGTTATCAGTACGAGGCTCTGTCGGTTCAAGTAAATATTCTAAAAGGTATAAAAGAAGGTAATATTTATATTTTATTATAATATTTGATATCAATAAACTTGAATTTCTTGCCCTCGATATATCGGGCAAAAGAAACATGTCATGAGCGAGCTGTATTTAGATGCGATTGGTTTGGTAGAGACCATCAAGAATGAAAATCAGGCATCGGTCCAAGATCAAGCGAAGACACTGATATTTCTCTACCACCACCTTGACGAGGGTTTGAAAATAGGATATCTCATGGTAAAACATCCCTTTACCATGTGGAATAATTTAAAAGATAGATACGGCCACATGAAGTTGGTCGTTCTTCCACATGCTAGTCATGAGTTGCTGAATCTACGGTTACAAGATTTTAAAACTATAATTGAATATAATTGTGTCATATTTAGAATTATTTCACAGTTAAAGTCATGCGGGGAAAACATCACTGATCATGATATGCTTGAGAAGACCTACTCCACTTTTTCGGCCTCAAATGTGCTCCTGCAACAGCAATAACGAGGTATGGACTTCACAAAATATTCTGAATTAATCTCACATCTCCTGGTTGTCGAACAACACAATTACCTCCTGATGAAAAATCATGAAAATCGACCCATTGGATGTGCTCCATTTTCTGAAGTAAATAAGGCCAATTTTCAATAGCATAAAAGATGTCACGGCCCCAGACATGGTTGTGGCCGAGGTCGAAGAAGGAATGATGATCGTGATGGTCGTCTTGCAGTAAATAATGACAAGCAACACAGAAGGAGGGATGAGTGGCATGATATGATGTCCAAGAAAAATTCAAAAACTTTGTGCCACAGGTGTGGAGGAAAAGGACATTGGTCGCACACCTATCGTGCGTCGAAACAACTAGTCCAGCTATATCAAGCATCCCTGAAAAAAGAAGAGAATAATTCAGAGTCAAACTTTATCACCGAAGATAATATCTAGCCCATCCAACTCTATGCAGCTTATTTATTTTTTCCTGAAGGAAAAGTGGATCACCAAATAATTGATGAACCCTCGATAATATAAATGGTTTTTAAGTTCTATCGTTTTAATGATTTATGTATGTGTATATTGTAAGTCATGTAAATAAATAAAATTTTATGTAAAAGATCTATTTAATAGTAACCATGTAATGTTTTCTTTGTCGTATTCTTTCATTTTGAAGAAAATATAAATGTACCTCAAGTTTTATTCAGATCAATACTCAATCACGATGATATCTGTGTAATTTATAGTGGAATAAGTCATGTCATCTTCAAAGATAAGAGATACTTCTCTTACTTGCTCAGGAGAAAAGTGAATGTTACAACAATTTTTAGTACCTCAACATTGATTGAAGGCTCCAGAAGAGCTCCTATATTTCTGTCTAAGGGGATAAAACTGGTTATAGGATGCTTTATTCTCTTCTAAATTCCCAAGAATCTTGTTCAGTTTCAAGGATATCCACCAAAATGGGTATCATGTTGAGACAATAAATAAAATTAATAAAGAATACCTTGGCATAACCAAGAATGTCTTAGGCCAGATATATGTTCTGGAAAAATTATCAACTTTGTTTTCTAGACTATATTATGCAGAAATTAATGCAATTGAAGCACATTATATCGTAAATCAGAAGTTTACGATTTGAATACTTTAATGTTGTGGCATGACCGAATAGGTCACTCTAGATCAATAATGATGAGGCGAGTCACTGAAAATTCAATTGGGCACCTAATAAATAACCTGAAGATTCTTAAAATGATGA
>JBDJHY010000106.1:1518546-1533473 GCA_039654485.1 Withania somnifera | reverse complement strand
CTTCTTTCTTCCAATCCCATCGAAATTTTTCCATAATAGACACCATCAACCCCCGGCGACCTAAACCCAGTAAAACCCACCACCCGAAATCCCCTCAAGCACCTGCATGCGCCGTCGGAAACATACAGGGATGCACTTCACGCACCCCAATAGCCAGCGAGTTTCGTGATTCCAGGCAGATTAACACTTTTTTCCTTGGGGGGGCCTTTTCCGGCAATGTGACCGGAGTTAATGCATTAGGGGAAAATAGCATTTACTATAATGCTGGATTTAAGTCATACGAGATCACTGAAGGCCATAAGGGAGCAGAACATGGTACAAATGGGTTGAATGCAGAAGGAATTTAATGAGGAGAGTTAAAGTCAATCATAAAGTCTTGAAGTGGTTGGTATCAGTCTTTATTGAAGCATCAAAATCACAGGGGAAGGAAACCAGAAGATGGAGGATGAAGGATCACTTCTCAGAACTCTTTTGCACCCTCAAGTACAACGAAAATGGGAGGTATATTAGCTTCATTGTTATTCAAGGCCAGAACAAGTCAATCATCATTACTCCAGAAATTTATTATGGAGGTGGATGGGGTAACATAGCCCACAAAATGTCTAGATTCATTTATATTCCATAAGAAACCCAGCAGCCTCAACCTGCACCTAGACTACTAGAAGGATCCTTCAAAGAGGCCTGCATCACTAACAGGTGGTCAACAGAAGCCTATAGAAAAGCCCAAATACAGGTCAACAGGAACAGCGTCAAGATGACAGAAGCCACATCGACTTCAAACAAGGATCTTCTGAGCAGATCCCTAGTAGCCACATTCCAGTCCATGACGCAGGAGCCTCCACATTTGAACGAAGTTAGAAGATGGGCCTGCAACACGTGGAAAACAAATGGAGGAGTTGACATCTTTGCAATGAATGATGGACCATTTTTATTTGACCTTCCCTCAAAGAAAATAGCTGAACATGTTATGAATGGAACATGGTTGTGGAAAAAAGACGAAGTTGGTCCTTGAATGGTGGAGCCCAACTACAGGATGCTGGCCAGCAGAAACCACCAGAGATTGGGTGTGGATCAGAATCCTAGGGCTTCCTTTAAGCATGTGGTCACAGAAGATCTTCAAGCAGATCAGGGATCAAAGTGGTGGCTTTATTGAAACAGAGGAGGAGACATCACTAAAGAACCACCTTCACTCGTTTAAAGGTTAAAGGTGACGGAAAATTGATCCCACCGGTGATTGAGGTGTCCATGGAGGGTTTCGTGTATACGATCTCAATATGTGTGGAGGCGCCGGTCACAGTCAGAATGGAAAAGGAGAACAGAGAAAGGAACAACAGATGTTTTGAAAATGTGCAGAACAGCTTGCAAAAGATCAAAATGAACTGTCTAGGCCTTTTTTATTTCTGGTGTAAACATGATGTATTAGCTCAAACAGAAGACATCTATGATGTGTTAGATTATTTGTAGACACCGGTTAGCTCGAAAATGATGTTAGTTGTAATAGTTTTATGGAGGAGAACTACACTTTTGGTTGTAGTATGCCTGTGGATATATACAGAAAGTTACCATTTTAAAAAAAAAAAAATCGCTCAAGTGAAGTTGTACATACGCTCACTGTTGGCAAGGTTTTCTTTATATAGTCATTTTCTGCATTATTGATAACGAGAAAGATCATTTTCTATGATCTTGATTGTTGCTCTAAGGTAATCCAAGGGATTTTCTTACGTTAAGTGAGATTGTGATTGAGATTCTGATTGATGCCGGGAATGTTGGGATTTCAAGTCCTCTCCTTCTGAAGCTTTCTGTCCATGACAATACTTCCATAGGGCAGATATATGATTGTCATCTGTGCATCTGGCTGGCAGATTTGTTTATTTCCATATTGCTGTTTCTCTGTCTGCCTTCTTGGCTGGATTGCATTGTCTTCCAATGGATTCTTTTCCTTCCATGTTTGCAAAAGGATTTGTAGATTGCTGTTGGGCTGTACTGATTTGTAGTCAATCTACGTCCTTCCATATTTTAAGGCTTTTACTCCTGATTTTCAGCTGTCATGCTGCCTGCACAATCCTTGGGATTGATCTTCCTGATTTGCCAGGCAAATCAACCTTTGGGATTGAATCTTCCTGATTTGCTTTGTGGACAAATACTCTGAGCTTAATCCTTGTCAACTTCTCTTTTTTTGGTTCCTGCTAGGAGGGTGTTGGACGTCATCATTAAAACCATAGAGACCTCTTAAGGCTAACAATTTCATTGCTAGAGATCAGTTTCTGCGTAAAATACTATTTGACTTTTGTCCTATCTCTAGACATAGGAGTGATGATGTTGCGATTGTTATTACTAAATATTTCCTTGATTGAATTTTGGAAAAGCTGTTCACTAATACGATTGATAATGCTAGAACTAATATGATAGACGTTCCACGCCTTCATTTGTGATCTATTCCTCGCATGCTTAATCTTATTCTACAAGTTGGTATGAAAGAAATTGGTGACTTGAACCCACAACCTCAAGGTTGGAGTTGGAGGATGAGCAAACCCTATAAAATTGTTGTGTTGTATCTAGCATAAAGTATGTAGAGTTCTTATGAAGAGAAACATGTAGACATAATTATCTTTTACAAGTTTACTTTCAATTTAATAACATTCTTTTAACTTCTTAATCCTTAATAGAATCACCATTCTTTTTCAGACCACCTTGCCAATAAGATTAAGTACATGGCCCATACATATCACAGGAAGGTGCTTATTGTCCATCATATTAGTTCCTCTATTATTCTATCATTTAAGTTTTCACCGGGTAATCATGGTATCTAGCATTATCAACCGTAATAGTGAACACCTTGTCCAAACACGAATTAAGCAAACACTAGTAATAACAATTGACATATCAATATCCTTATGACTAGAGATAAGACAAAAGTAATGTTTTATGCGAAATCTAATCTTGTGAATAAAATGAGTTGTAAGGCTCATAATTGATTCTTTGCAAAGAAGTCCAAGTATTTGTTGTAAGACAAATTTCTTTATGTTCTCTCTGGAAAACTTTGTTTAACTTCACTCATAGTTCATTACAATCTCTTGTCAATGTTAACGAATTTTTTTTGAAATTGAAGTGTTGTGGCTTAAAAGTTTTTTAAGGCCTTCTTTTTCAACAAAACTGAAGGGCAACTCATCTACAATTATTATTTGAGCTAAAACTTTTCTATTTTGTGCTTGATCAAATTTCTTAAGGTTAGTCGCCCCTTCCTTCGAACCACTTAAAATCATTTGAAAGCTTACTTGCATTTGACTAGTTTTGATGTTTGGAAATTTAGGAGACTAATTCATATGGTTATTCATTGATGAAGTATCATTAAGAATTAAAACTCCAACAAGAATGCAAAAGAGTAAAGTAGTCCTGACTGAACAGAGGAATTTAAGCATAATCAGATCAGAAATCATAAACAGATTCAAACTTCAAGAACTTGAACAATTGTTGAGTGAAGTCAACCATAAGCATCTCTAATCTGTAGAACAAATGAGAGAAATGCTGCTGCTACAACAACAACAACATACCCAATATATTCAACAAAGTGGGGTCTAGGGAAGGTAGAGTATATGCAGTCCATACCATTACTTAGGCTGTTTTCTATAGACCCTCTGCTCAAGACAAAGCAGTCTAAAAAGGCATAATACAAGAATAAGGAACACTAGATGGTAACAAACAACGGATATTACAAATAGTAGCAAATGAGAGAAATACATCTTTAAAAAAGAAAAAAGAAAAGCTTACCTGGACTGGATAGTTATATGGTATTATTTAATGTGACAGATTTTGTTAGTAATGATTACTTGCATATTCATCTATTATTCTCTTTTTTTATTGGATTTTAAATCTTTTATTAGAAGGGAGATCTCATTTTTTATATAAATTATTTACCATCTGCATGTAATTCAAGCTTAAATGTTCCTCTTCTGTTTGGCCATTTTCTAAGATACTTTTTTCCTGCAGGAATTTGTGGTTTGTATGAGAGGAAACTCAAGGAATTGAACCCAGCCATCAGAGAAATCACTTACGACATCTCAGATCTTTACAATTTCATAGATGGCCTTGCTGATATGAGTGCATTAGTGTACCTCTCTTCCTCCCTCTCTCCCACTCTCTCTCTCTCTCTCTCTCTCACACACAGAGACATGCGCGCGCGCACACAAACACGCTCACACAGAGATTCCACCCGTGCACCCCTCGGATTGAACCCAACGCAGAATATGCAAGTATTGCACTCTTTGTTATTTTCACAGCATAGCATATATGAACATGTACTCCCTGCGAGCAGGTCTTTGAATGCTACTGCTTCACTCTAAGAGTTTCAGTTCTCATCATTGATTTGAAACACACGGATATAGGATTCACATATCTGTTTGACCTCTCAGGCTTCTGTACCTTCAGTTCATTAACAGGATGAACTGCTACGTGCACATCAAATGATTGGCCCCCAGTCCATCATACCGCATAGAACACATTGTTTCATGTTCTTAGGACTCACTATGCTTTTGAAAATTAACTAATTCCAGCATTCTTTTATGACCTGCAGGTATGATCATTCAATCCAGGCTTACCTACCGTATGACCGGCAGTGGATAAAACAGAAAACATTGCAACACCTGAAAAAGCTGGCATCACAGAGATAATATATCTTGAAGGCTAGTATCTATCTACCATATTCAGTTAATTTACTGTTGACTAATATGAAGAGAAGAGCTGTGGGTGGATTGGCGGATTGCAGTCCGGATTAAAAATCTATGTATGATATATGCTTCTTTTCCCTGAATTCCAAATCCTATCTGCAGACCTTCACGTGGGAAACCAACTGTTGTCGGAACTGAACGCAGTACTGGCCTTGCAATTTGAATCATCAATGTATAACGTTGCATAGTTCTGTAAATTGTATGAGCATTTTAAACTTCTCAGTGATAATATTTCTCAGCTACTTTTAGTAGATATACAAGTTTATGTATGTTACTTGAACAAATATATGGGCACGAGAACGGCCTGGTTGGACCATATTAAGGTAAAGAAACCCAAAAGCTGCTTAAGTTGGATAGGTGTTGCTCAAGCCTAATTTTTATAATCTTTATGCATTTGTGTCAAGGGTTCATCGGAAATAGGCCTCTTTACCTTCACAAGGTAGGGGCAAGGCTGCATACATATTACCCTCTCTCGACCCTACTTGTAGGATTACTATGTGTATGTTATAGTGATAGTAATCTTTATGCTATCTTGTCTCTAAAACCCACTGACTTTGACTAATCTTGAAATGCATGTTGCATAAAGCGACTAAAGGGGGAAGCCTTTTTTAGTTTCTCTTATTTTTGGGGCTTGCGCAATTAGCTACAGATACTAGGTAACTTTATCTACCAAGGCTAAAACAAATGAAAAGAAACACTTGGTGTTTTTTGTCTTGGCTGGATTTGAATCCTTGAATCCACTTCATTGGCCACTAGACCACACCCTTGGGTGCCCATTTCTAGAATCTTGTACGTTATTCGTTTATTATTTAATTCATACCTTTGATTTGATCTTATTAATATTACACAAAACTGTGAATTGCATGATTACATCTACATGCAATACATGTGCCGAGAAACTAGTCTAAATTTAAATAATCTTACACTGATAATGTAAAGATTCTTTTACATTATCAGTATTCGTAGAACCTTTATAGCAGCCAATAACCAGGTTACAAATTAATTCATAGAGATGAAAGTGAAATCTTTCTTGTTCTTCTACTACGAATTTTCTAAGCACTGTGGTCCAGTTGTTGCTAGCTTGTTGACTAAAGCAAGTGCATTACTAGTCATATAACTCACATTTGTGACTTTGTTTAAGAGTGACTTCACCTGTTTTCCTGTTTTGTCTTCAAGTCCATCTAAGCAAGTGTCTTCATCAGTTAGAGCAGTACTTAGCCAAGTGGTCACATCCCCCATTTGGTCATTAAAAGTTAGGCTGCTAAGTTTTCTTAGTACCCCTAGTGAGTTGTGTAGATTGTCAAGTACATCTTGCAAACATTCAACACAGTCTAATATAGCAATTCTCCCTCTCCCTTTCAAGAAATTGTGTTTCCTCAACTTCAACATGGATTGAGTGACACCCTTGGCTTGGCTTATTGTCACCGAGACCCCTGCCCGAGCCCACTTGCTAGGATTGTCTTTAGCTGTGCTCGAAAATGATGTTAGCGAGTGGATACAAAGGTCCTGGTATCGAGTCACACTACATGCATCGCGAACATAACTTTTTCTTCCCTTACTCGAACACGTTGTAGAACAAAGTAGTGTAGTTAGCCATGCTAGAACTAGCATAAATTTCAAAGTCATGGATAAGAAGTAAAGATATCTTAATTGAAGTAAATAAGATATGGTAACACAATGTTTATAAAGAACTTCATGAAGTTCCCCCTTTTAAAGAAATGATATATGTGTGACTAGGATAAAGTTAAAAGTTGAGTATCTTTATTTAAGGAGTTTGTTAATGAAGCAAGAAAGTGATGAATACATTAAAAGAAAGCAACTGTCTTAGATATGAGGGAATAGATCTTTGGAATAATGAGGATCATGTTAAAAGTGCCAAAGCTAAGGAGAGGTTCACAGAGGAAAAGTTGTTTATGTCCATTTCTAACTTCACTTTTCTGGAAACTGAGGTAAGAAAAGGATAAGAAAATAAAATCAACAAAAAATGAGATCAATTGAAAACTTCTTTTTTTCTATTGTCGTTTCTCCTAACCAACAGAAGGGAAAGTGTATTTTCATTCTTTCCTCTTTGGGTGTGTTCGGTATGAAGGAAAATGTTTTTGTAAAGATATGACATCTAGGCCTAACTCAATCCCCAAAGCTAGCTCACGTGGGGATGATTGCCCAAGTCTATATAAACAAATCGCATGTTCATTCCCTAACCAATGTGTGACTGATACCCACTTTTATAGTTTTCCTTTTTACTTGTCTTCTAGTGTTTGGTATGTAAGCGAGAAAATATTATTCCTAAAACATTTATATGTAATACAGCAAAATATTAAGGGGCTGGATGAGCTGGGGAGTGAGATTAGGGGTGATGACGGATGGGGGTTGGGTGTATTGGGTCAATGGGAAGGAGAAAATGAACTTGGACAAGATAAGAAATTGTAGTAACTCTTCTAGAGCTTGAGAAGTTAAAAAAGTATAGCTTACAAAAAGTAGAGCATCTTTGAGGTCTACAGTTTCAAGTTGTAATGAACAATTTACATATATGCGAAGAGTTACATACAATACTTGAACAAAATTGAACATGAAATGGTAGAAAAATAATCAAGCTGAATGTGTGTGGATCACATTATTCTTATATAATCCACAAGAAACAAGAGCTGCTGTCAATGCGACAAAAAATCGTAAAAATACAGAGTAAAATGAATCTTCCATCCAATAACTTTGCTATTCTAAACTAAACCAAAAAATAAAGATGGGCAGATTCCAAAACTTGTACCCAGTAATTACATGTATAAGTATGGTTGTAGAAATAGATTAGCTCAAGAACGTGTATAATCAGCTACCTAGTATCCATGTTGTGAACCAGAGCGACAAGTTCTATATTCTCATTCTGAGTTGCGAAGGTTTCAGTAGTTCCTTTTGAATCTGACATCTCATCAGGAAGGATAGAGGAGTTAGGATCACTTCTTGGGACCAAAAATAGTACAAAAAGTGGAGTGATTCTCAATATGTTCCTTATCAAAATGGCTAACCAGAGATTATGAAACTTTGTCCTTGTAATTTTGAAGACATGAAGCAACAATCCGCCTCCCCATGTTGATGTCAGAAGTCCAGAATTGTCAACTGACATGAGCAAGGCGAAAAATGTGCCTTCAATGCCAGGAGGACAGAGCTTGGAACTTAGAACAAGAAGTGGCATCCACTTTAGTCGTCCAACCATTTGAAATACACTTGCATCCATCACCATGAAGAAATAATCGGGTATGCCAAATTTCAAATTTAAACGCAACACCAGGACCAAATCTAGCATTCCTGTTAGACCAAACATCAACTGAGTCCAAAAGAGCAGGTCTCGAAAAGAATGATCTTTCAATCCATATTGGTACAGTATAGCCCCTAAAAGTGATCCAATAGAGGCTACTGCTGATATATATCCAATATACTCCTGCAGGAATGAGACAGTCACAGAATTTTACATTTCCATCGTGAGTTCCCCTACCGATAATGCCAAAAAAAGTATGCATGTTCAATAGAATATCTTATGTAGGCTTCCTTCATTCCGAATAAGTGAAGTTACATGAAATAGGAAGAAAAAAAAGTGCATTCAATCAGGTAAATCACTTTTCGCTATGCCCAAAAGAATACAAGGAACTAATCTGATAATAGGTTTTCTATTGCAGTAACAAAATTAGCGAGAAGTCAAACCAAGATGCCAAATGACAAGATAGGAGAGGCCTACTGTATGTATAATTGACAGGGTAAGCAGCATTTGGCTTGACAGCTAAGCAGGTTTACTCGGGCCACTGAGTTCCCCTTATCTGTTTTTTGTTCTCTTATAATTTGTCTGGTGTTCTTAGTTAAGAGGGGGATACTCGCAATTATGCAGACGTCTCTTTCGTAACTTCTCCTCACTCTAATCAAAGCCGTACAAGTTGGATATTTGGAAACGCGTTATTAGTTTCCTTTAGTTAACAGTAAGTTATATGAATTTATGATTCTGAAATGTGCTTGGCTTTGATTGGAATGTGACATATCTAAAAGTTATTCCACCTTTGAAAAATGTGGTCCTCCTTCTGAATCTGTTGCCCAGTAGAACATTCCTTCCTGGATATCTACACTCAGAGCAAAGGACAAGTACATATAAAGACATGGTCTCCAAACCACCGGGCATTTCAAAGTATTCCACATAGCCTTGGCGGCATCAGTTAAGTTCTGGTTTACCTGCGGATGAATTAGGATTTCAGAGACCAACCTATTCACAGAAAGTAGTGAGATGAGATGTAAGTACCTGTTGGTAAGCAAAGTTATGTGTCTGAGATTCCTTGAGCAAAACTCCAACCAAAACAACAAGCCCGGTTGGTATGGACAATAAGCCATATACCCCCTTTTTCCAAAGAAAAGGATTCAGAAGTAATCAAACTATATTTAGAGATTCATTAGACTTCCCATATTGAATATATAAGAGTTGTTTAAATTATGGATAGGAAGCTAACCAGAGGGCCAAGTAAGTGAACTAATATACCACTTAAAGAAAATCCCACTAGTGCCCCGATTGAGGAACTCAAGGCACATAAGCTTTGCATATCAGCTGCAAGAGAAGGATGAGAACCACTGTTTTGCGCCACACATGCATCAACAGTCACGTCAGCTATAGCAACCGCAGCACTTCCTGCTGTCAAGGAGAGCAGTGCCAGCACAATATGCAAGTCCTTGTGCAACGATATGAACAACATGGAGGCAACTCCAAGAGAACCTGGAATCATTAATGCCATGCTTTCATATAAAGAACGAAAAACATTGTAAATTATGCCCAAATAACTAATCAACAGAGAAGATATTGAGTAAACGTTTTCATTGAATCAAACTTTTGTCAGCACTTTGATTCGCTAACCAAGTTATGTTAAGGATGTCGAGAAAAACTGGCACGAGACACTTGAAAATTTCATTAAGATTCAACCAATATCCGTTGGGATGCAGGCATATGGCAAAAGTGTCAAGTGCAGAAGAAAATTTTATCATTCGAAAAGACGAATTGATTTCTTCCATCACCATTGGCTAATGCCTCCTTAGCAAGTATTATAAAACTTAGGTAACAAGATATATGTCAATATTAACATGATCCTTCCTTAAAAGAAAGTAGTACTAATGTCTACGTTAATTTAGGCTGTTAACATTTTCTATAGCCAAGATATATTTCCAATTGTAGTGGTGTAAGCCTGTAAGGGCTGAGTGTCTCAAAACAAACTGTTAACAAAAGCAACAAGGAAGTCTCTTTTAATAGAATGGAATGGAGTCATTTACATGGAGCAAGAATAGATTTAAATCCAGAATCATTTCAGATATAGGTGAGGACTTCTAAGATCATAAAATATTTCAGTTCCTTCGGGGACATCCAATAAATGAGAACGATACAGAGAAGATTAGGATGGCCCCTACGCAGGGATGACAACATGCACAAATCAAGGTTATATAAATATTTCATATCATCTCAGAGAATGTATCACTATCTGAAGTCTTTGTTATACAAAAGCCAATCTAGGACAAAAGAATTCTTGGACTTGGAAATCATATAGCAATCAACACTTTTAACTAGTTTTTCGTATCTTAAAACAGTTCCAATCATGGCACAGAGTTGAAACTCATAAATCCAAATTGGATCATCTAGACATATCCCATAAGTTCAATCCCCTCCTACTGCACTGTCAGATTGCTAAACAGGTCTGGAACATGTTTGTAAATTGCTTGGAGTGGCTTATCCAGGGACATTAAAATGTCTGCTTTTGAAGCTAGATGGAATGAGCCCGACAAGGAGGATAAAAAATTCACAGATAGGAACTAGAGGTGTTTTGTGGGGCAACTGGTAATTGAAACCTGTTCATAGTTTGACATTTAATTGCTTGTTTCCTTTGGCTTATTGTGTAACATAATGAATGTTTTCAAGATAGAATCCATGTTAGATTTCACAGCTCCATGTATTTATATAGGTAAATTCAATTGTTTGCTTGTAACTACTCTGCACCCACTTGTTTCATTTCAACAAACAAAGTGTCAGTTAATTGGAAAAAAAAAAGAAGAGCATAGTATAAGACAGTAAGTTCATGTTTAATTTAACTCCTAACCAGGTTTCAGATAAATAGAAAGGTAATTTGGAACTTCAAAAGAGAAAAAACAAGAACAAGAAGAGAATAAGGGGGAGAGACATATTCAGCGATCGCATTTTATGCCACATGAAGAATTGCTAAAAGTGATACGTCTTGGATAAGAATGTATTATCTGAAGTTTGAATAAATCTAGTGACATTTCTGGCCAAGTGTTAAAGAATATGAGAAGCATGATATTCAAACTGCTATATAGTCTTCAGCCTAAGAGTAGGTAAATGCAGCAAGGGTCATTCAACTGACCTGCACTAACTACAGCTTAGAAGGATGGGAAGATTCCAATTATTTGAAAACGTATGAGAGCAATATCTATCACCCCGTATGTATATAACAATATGTTTTCACCTTATTGGGAAACTCCTAGTCCTACTGATTATGGTTATCATATCTAATTCATTAAGTTGTTCAATTTATGTTACACTATAGATATCTTCCGCTAATGAATAGGCCTACTAATCCCCTGACTACGGAAATTCTTAGTCCTGATCATAAACATATATTCAGTTCATACGAAATTATACGCATACAATATAGTTACACTCCCATTGATATGCTACGACTTGCCACAAATATACTTATCCTTGGGTGATGAAACTGACCTTTCCCTTGGACTGGTGTATATAACAAACTTCATATATTGCACTAGATGGAAAGGGCTTCTCGATTGTCAGAGGAACACATTCTCCCTTGTAATGCATAATTACCTGTGGTACCTAAATTATGTGAAGACCTCATTCCTTTGAATCCCATAGTTGCCAAAGTTCCATTTCTTTTTTGTTCCTACAATCTTTTGATTGCCCTTAAGGGGTGGAAACTGAGCCCAACTGACCACTATGTACAAATACTGGTACTAATATTACTCCGTCAGGCATCATAGTTGTGCATAACCTAAAGGTTTTGCCAGCTTGCAGTAAGAACGAAAAGGTCTACACGATGGATAGGACAATGAAACATGAAGAGAGGCAAAAATGACGGGAAGAAAAATAGGAGAACAAAAATGGATTATTTCTCCGACCTTCTTAAATTGCCTGACGAAAAAGGACATATCAGAATCACCTTGATCTAGCTTCACAATGTCCATATTAACTCCTTTAAATATCTTGGAGTATAAAGCGTCCCCTTAATTCACAGTCACAGGTTTAATATGGACGAAAGATAGCAAGAATCATTGGATCCATCAACAGCCAAGACAAACCATGTCAATCACCAATTTCTCTAGTGTTATTGTTGGAATCTTAGAAATAATAGACAAAAATATGCATCTTTGATCACTGATAGAGTACCAAAAGCAGAGAGAGATTGGACTGAACGAAGTTGGCTTGGCGATCAAGCAGAGTATTGAAAAGAATTAGCAATACATGATGGTGCAGCTTTGACCATTGTACTCTCTTGTCAGCTAGACTAAACAACATATGCGCTGAATTTTTTTGCTTTTGCCTACTGAGTTTTAGAATGGTGGAGCCAAAATGTCAGCCTATCAAGAATTGAAAATGTCCTGGAATGAGCACGGGTCAAATCAAGAGTTGAGACAAGTAAAGCAAACTGAAGATGACCTATTTAGTTGAGACAACTGAAAGTAGGCTTTCTTTCCCATAACTATATATACTCTGAATAATAAGAGAAACCAAGGCTACAAGTTAGAGAATGCATGAGAAATGATTCTCGACTGTTTGTATATCCATTATATCTATTCTTGTCTTACTAAGAGAGATTATTAATCCTTGGAATATGATCACTAATTTTCTTAGTATCGTCTCAGCATTACAGTAAGCAACTTACATTAAATAGTAATTCTCTAGCTACAAATCCTTGATTCCAGGAATTTCCTAACCTGATGATTTACAAATTTTTTTGATAATGTTAAATTATTGACAAACAAAAGCACTAAGAAAATCCTACATGAGTTTACAAGTTGTTCAGGAGACGACTAAGCATGTCAAACACAATACTTGAGAACAGCAATGCACTTCAAAGGCTCAACTCGAATTACAAGCCTAATTATAGTAGTTTGTAACCGACAGGCAACTCAACTGAAGCTACATCCTGAACATGCTACCAAAAGAAACTATTTTCAGCTAATGTGGCTCGAGCTTTGAACTTTACTGATAAAAGCTTTCTATACATACAGAGATAATTATGTGCCGGTAGCATATTCTATGACTCTTTTCTTTCAGACAGCCGAGGCTAAGAGCAGAGGATAGGATATCACATCTGGATCTTATCCTTTTGTACCAAGGTTTCAAGTTATTCATGCACCTAATTGCTAATTCCGCTAAAGTTTTCTTTCTTTGGATGATAGAAGTCCAATCATAACATATCCATTTTTAGTAAGTACAACACTATTACATGGACAGATTCTAACTAGCTATCAACCGTGAAACAACATTACAGCTAAACTAACAGATAAGCAAAGTTCCAAAATCAGTAGTGAAACTAAAAAAGCTAAGTGGCATTGCGTATTTTACCCGCGAACAAGAAATAAGGTCTGCGATGGTACCCCAAAATGGGAACAGCATCAGTGAGAAGACCCCAAAGAGGCTTGATAATCCAAGGGATTGAAGTTATCCCTGAATAAACCTGAGATTCAGAAGGCTGCACTTTCTGTACATCCTTCATATAGTACTCTGTACTTATTCGGGAAAAAGCTCCACCAAGTCCTTGGCTTATTCCATATACAATCACCACACCAAAAACAAAACTCCAGTGCAATTCCATTGCAAGCATTCTGAACCAGTTGACTGGAGCACAAATAGAACTACAGATCCCATCATTATGTCCACTTTCTTGTACTTCCTCCTCCTCACTATGAACTTGAAGTTTGGCTTCTTCCCCTTCACTATGAATTTGAAGTTTGGCTTCTTCCCCCATCACTAGTTCCCAAATCTGCAAAATGGGATCTCAAAAGAACAAGAAAATTCCAGTTCAAAATTGGGACCTTTCAATATTCTGGTATCTCAATATCCTGGAAAAGTCAACTTCTAGGCAAATGGAAATCCCTAACTGTAAAACCCCAGATCAAGATTAGGCCTTTTCAAGATTCTAGTACCTCAATATCCTGGAAAAGTCAACTTCCAAGCAAATGGGAATCCCAAACTGTAAAACCCCAGTTCAAGATTTGGCCTTTTCAAGATACTGGTAACAAAACTGTCTTGGAAAAGTCTAACTTCCAAGCATATGAGGATTTTGGGCTTGTTTTTCCCATAGGGTTTTAGAGATTTCTTCCTATTTAACTTGAACTATTCCTCAAAATGCAATGAGGTAAACTTTGCCTTTTAAGAAAAATGATTCAAGAATGGTTATTGGAGACAAGTGAGATAGTTAAGATTTTAACAAATTTTAGTTCACACTTCACATCAACTTCTATATTATTATTATTATTACAGTAACAAGAGAGAAAAGCTGTCATAAAATAGTAGCACATTTTCAAATGAAAGACTACCTACTGGTTTTGTCTTTGTTAATGTCAGCGAACTTAGGATTTTTAAGGAGAGGGTTCAGAATTTGAACAAGTAAACATACAAATAAGTCGAGTTTGACATCTATTATATATATATATAAATACTTTTAATCATATAAAAATAATATAATTTTCTGCTGAACGGGATTCAGTGAACCCCCTAGTCCCCATGTGGCTCCTCCACTGCTCATATAATTACAGGTTCCTTTGATAAGTGCCTAAATGGATTATATTATCGGGGACCAAGGGCGGACCTAGGTGTATAATTGTGGTGCTTTGGCACCCATTAGACTTGGTGTTGAAAAAGTATAATTTTGTAAAATAGATATATATAAAAATTAGTGTAATATGAAAAATACACTCGTTAAATCAAGAATATAGTTGCTTGCTTTGATTTTCAAGAGAAATCTTAAAGCTTTGGATATCAATATATGTGTTCGAATCTTTCAAGCACCCACAACCTTTAAATCTTGAATCTGCCGTTGTGCGGATCTATAGCCTTGAATTAATTTATTATACATGAGAAATGAGAGAAACTAATTTCGATTTGACTAGAATAAAGTGGAGATTTTATAATTACATATTTATATAAGTTACACT
>JBDJHY010000106.1:1499624-1510078 GCA_039654485.1 Withania somnifera | reverse complement strand
TTTAATTGAAGATTCAAAGCTAAATTTGGTGCAATTTGAAAGAGCAATCTTCTTCAACTCTCGTCATCAAATTATTTTGTTTCAGTTATTTATGATTGTTTTACCCAGACGTTTAGTACATTCTTTCCACTCTCTCTACTCTTATTATTTTATTTTCGTATTTATTAATTTATCCTTTATTTGGTGTATTTGGTAATTTGATTTTAATTTTATTGATATTATGGATTACTCTAAAAAAAGTTCGGGAAAGAAGGAAAATAGTTCTAAAATTATTTTAAGAAGATGATAGGTTCTATTTCATCTTCGCAATCTAAAGTTCCTTCATTTACATATAATTTTGATGTAGATCAAACTAATTTATCTCCTCTAGAAACTACTATTGAAACTCCTCTAAATAATACGGAAACTTTTGATAGAAAGCACCACAATATTTTTTGGAAGATTTAGATGAAGAAGTAGAACTAGACGTAGATGAGGAGTTAGACGAAACACCTATTAGTCCAGCTATCGAAGCGCCAACTCAGGCTCAAGTTGAATATGAGCCCGAGGTTTGAGCTAGTTCTCTCTTTGTTTCTCAAAGAAAAAGAAGAAATAAGGCTCCCACAGGTCGCCCTAAAAAACACCTGTATGGCATTTTTGTATTTTAAATGACGAAAAAACTCTTGCTACTTGTCGTTTTTGTAAAAAAAAAAAAAGGTTTATAAATCCGGTGGCAGTGGGGGTTCAACATGAGGGATGATTAGACATTTAGAATCAATGCATAAACGGGAATGGCGGGCACATTTAGCTAGTGTTGATCCTATTATGTCTTCTAGCGGTACTCGACCATTTTGTGGAGGGTCTAATATGGTCCAAGGTGAATTAAACCTTTTTAATTTTGGTGAACATCCTGCTTTCATTGAATATATTCGTGATACATATAATCCTAGTTATGAAGGTATATCACGAAATATAGTTAAAAGAGATATATTCAATTTCTACGAAGAACATTGTCAAATGATTCGTGAATATTTTGAATTACATATAGATTTTTTTGTTGGAATGATATGATCGGCTAGCCGTAGCCGCATATCAGCTACGCTCAATGCGGGATTTCTGTTGGATCAGATTATTGAATTGTAGGATTTTTATGATAACTGATATGGGTCTTAGTCGTACTGGCTTTGATTGTTTAACTGTTACTGTATACTAGGTTGATTATAATAGAAATCTACAAAAATGAATTATTGCTTATAAAATTTGTGAAGTATCAAACGATGCTTAAATTGCTCGTACGTAGCTGAGATTTTAGAGTTTTACTTGTTAAGTACTTAGAATTACACTAGATAATGCTTCTGCTAATTTCAATGCAATAAACTTGTTAAAAAATAGAATTTATCCAATTTATGTAGGTGTTTTTCATGTAAGATGTGCAACATATATTTTAAATTTAGTTGAACGATGGTATAGAATTATTTAAAAAGAGTTGCGAAAAAATTAATAATGTTGTTTTTGGATTTATCATATACATAAAAGTAGCAGAATTAACTACTTTAAGAAACTTTGTGAGGTAGAGGGACTTCCCTACAGAAGGTTTTCAAACATGTTAAACTATGTAGAACTCTTTTTACGAAATGCTTGAAGTTCCATATAAATATATGAAACCTATTACTATGATTTTTAATTGGCATACTTCTAATCCTGAACATAAAATTAATAATGCAGATTGAGATAATGTTAACGAACTTTTAATATTTTTAAAACCTTTTACGAAGCGACAAACGTTTTGTTTGGCTTATAGTATCCTACTATTACCGAAATCTTATTACATGTATTAAATATTACATGTTGTTTTGCTGAATATAGATATAAATCATTATTTAGATATATTGTTATAGTTATGATTGGGAAATTTAAAAAATATTTTTTTTCCTAAACCACAAATTTATTTAACCCAGAATATAAAGAAGTTGGTGCAAAAACACTAGTTAAATGTTTTTATGTTAATTTAACAATTCAACCATATGAAGAACCTAGTTTAGAAACATGCCAAAATAGCATTAGATTTTTATGATAGAGAAATGTATGAAAAATATTGTACATTAGAAAGAAATGTTATTGACCCCCCGCAACGTAGTAGGCCTAGACAAGTTTTCCATAGTAAAATGAAGTCTTAACTTGGCATTGATTATTTTAACAAGTGTAATTTTGATGATTGTTTGAACTAGGGACTGGATAACATAACGGACAGTGAAGGCACAACACAACTTTTGAGTTGGTAGAGGGTTCGGGAAAGTCAATTTTCAAGACTCAGCAGGATGGTGAAGGACTTGCTCGCTATTCAAGTGACATCGGTGGATTCTGAGTCGGCTTTAGCACAGGAAGATTTCAAATTGGAGATCATCGTTATTCACTAGCGGAGGATAATTTGGAAATTTCAGTGTTGTGCAGGAATTGGATTAACGCAGCTCGACGTAACAAATGACTCCCAAGGTTAACGTCACAAATATGAATGTTTTCTCGATTTATTAATTGGCGACAACAGTGATGATGACATGGAACATGAAGATCATCTGCAAAATCTTCCAAGACCATCCGTTGATCACACCAGGTCGTTACAAGATTTAGATTAGAATTTTTCTGGAATATACAACTATTAGTATTACAGAACCCTTTCTAGATGGTGGTTGTGTAACTTAGGTGAAACAGAACCCTTCCTAGAAGGTGGCTGCGTAAATTAAATTTATCTACTATTAGTTATAAGTTGTAACTTGCAATGAGTTATTGAATATTTAAATAATATTCAGATTATTATCATTTGTTTAATTGTTTATTCATGTTAAGTTTTTTTACTATTTTTTGTAATTATAAAAATATAACTTATAATTTTTTTTTTTTAAATGTAAACAAAGTTATAAAGTTTAATAAACTTTTTTTATATATAAGACTAATTATATATATATATATATATATTATAAAAATTATAAATTATTTGTACAATAATTATAAAATAAATAGTGTTAAAGTAAATTCTTTCGGTGAAAAACGTTAAAAAATTATAAATTATTCGTAAAGTAATTATAAATTAAAAAAAATTCATCCCGGCCTGATCGTCCCGGCCCGGTACCTCTTCGTCCCGGTACGGTCCGTCCCGATTTTGAGTAGCCTTAATCTAGGTCAACTTTTTCATTATTGTCATTTCTTATACTATTATCAATTTAGCATTAGCTAGTCATAAATAAAAAAAATCAAATAATCCGAACCAAATCGAACATTATTCTAATACACTATATTATGCACTATTTTAATACACTCTACCAATAAACTCATTAATACATTGTTTGATATATTTTTTTAGCTTATATGTAACTAATATCTGCATTGGTTATACAATTTATTATATATTGAGGAATGTATTATTAATACCATCATTTTGGTAAAGTGTATAAAAATAGTGCAAAATAAGATGTATTAGTAATGTTCGTATAAGTTATGCTTGCATTAATTATAGTGAAGTTTTATTATGCATTGTTTAATTTAGTGTATTAAAAATTACGTACATTACAGAATTTATAAGAAAAAGTATTTCTTTACAGAAATACCATACACAAATATGATGGAAAGGATGTGGAATTTTTTTTATGGGAAATAGTACTTTTAACAATACCAATGCATGCATTATAACAAAGTATTACAAGTATAATATATTGTGCATTATTTTTATATACTTTACCAAATGACTCGTAAGTGATATTTTGATGAACCAATGATAGAGATCCTTCCCTAACATCTATTGTTCAATTCGTCCCAGTCCATGCTTACTATCATGCTAGCAAAAGTAGGAATTTCGATCGATTTTACCTACTATTGAATTTGAACCAATGACTCTTGCAGTATGAAAGCGACACTCTAACCGTTGAGTCAAGTAGATTAACTTCCCTTCTTTCATCCATTCACGGAGCTGTAAAAAAAGAAAAAGGGGTGACTATTTAGCGGGAGTCGGTATGAAATATTAATATATTTTGCATGTATTATAATTTAAGGCTACGAAGCAAAAGAAAAAGGTTAAATCTGAATCAATAAAAAAAAAAAAAGGAAATAGATCCACCTTATTTATTATAATAAATTATATTTATTCAATAGACTATTATATATTATAGTGTCATGTTAAAGAAAAAAGTCACTACTGTAGATGATAGATATTTTCCTTGTCGGCCTAGTAATTTACTTCTCAACTCAAATCGTTATTTTATGCTTATAAAATTAGAGGGTGTTAGGCTTATATTAATTTTTAATCCTTATTAATATTTGAATATTATAAAAATATATATTTTTTTAAAAAATTAAAGGATAAAAGTAGGTATCGTTTTAAGAGTTATTGAAGTTAATTTAAAAAAAAATAATTCTTTTTTAAGAAATATTTTTTTAAATAAAGTCAAATAGTCTCTAATAGTACTTTTTTCGATCTTAATTTATGTGTTATTTTCTGAAATTTAAGATTCGAATTGCCTAATATTTTTTTTATATTTAGTAAATATTTTATATAAATTTTATTTTTTTAAAATTCTGGCATACATTGTCATGTAATTAGACTCTTCAAACTTCTTGCACCGCCCATCGCCGCCGCTGATCTAGGGTTCCGACGAAGCCGGTAACATTTTCCCCAAAAATGGAGGACAAAGGAACCATAACAAACCCTAAAACCATACAAGAACTAGCAGTAGAAGGTCAAAAGCATTTAGAAGATACAATTGAAGCAGCACATCAAATTCTCTCCGCCATGAACGATGAACTCTGCAATCCATCACTTTGGTCTACTCCAAATACTACATCTACCTCTTCTCCGGCGGCGGGTGGGACTAATGGACAACAACAGCAGCATCATTCAAACGGCGATGTTTTGTCGGATACTTCATCGTCCTCTTCTGCTTCAGCTCAGCATTTGGATATTGGTGGTGGTGCACTTGATGAATCTCGTTTACGTTATAAGTCTTCCGTTGCTTCATTGCGTTCTGTTCTTACGGCGATTTCAAATTCCCAGAAGGTAATGAATTCTACCTATAGAAATGCATTTCTTTTTTTAAAAAAAAAATTGTATTTTTATAATACATAAATATTCCCTCAAACTTGGCCTCGATTGAAAAGCATTTCCAGCCTTGAGAGTGCATGTCTAGTCACGGACGAATTTACAGCTAAAATATAGGGTAGTCTCTTTGTAGAACTAGATATTTTATGTGATATTTGTTTTTAAAAAATTAGTGTAATATTATCCCGTGACACCCATTGTACATGTAGGATAAATGGTGAGGTTGGTTGGATGTTACTCTATTTATCTAGAGCTCTATGGATTAATTCTCAAATCCTAGATTCGCCGGTGTGTGTCTGACTAGATGCCTCAAATTGGTATCAACTGGGAACTAAACACTCCAACTCATTCTCACCATGGACACTCGATGCTGACACGGTAGATAATTTTTGGAGTTGTCGAGATGATTATTTTGTAAGTTAGAGTGATCGTACGATACAATGGAGACAAGTTGAGGTGTCTAGATGTGCACTCAAATTTGGAGTGTTTACTTGTTTAGACAACGCCAAGTTTGAGTGTCTGTTTATGTATTATGCCTTTTGTATTTGCGTAATGTTTATAATTTCTACGGTTAAGGTAGTGATCCAAGTAAAAGTTTGTTTGATATAATCATGAATCAAATTTCGGCTTTGTCATAAACTAGTTGAATTTATCTGTATGGATGAATCGCTGCTAGTTAGGGTCCATTATGTAAATGGTATATCAGAGTTTTTTATGATTAATATGTAATGTAAATGAATGAGGAGCTGGAAGTAAAAAAGGAAAGATGTAAACTGCTCCAGGGCTTTGGCTTAATGCCAAAGGTAGTTAAACTTGGGATGTGCAGTTGGAGAATGTGACGCAGTTGGATATAATGTAGAATATCTATAGTATAGAGGTCCCAAAATGATAGTATCCGTATGAAGCGATTCCATATGGAGGGTTCATGTACCCTGCCGTCAATTAACTTGAGGTTGAGGCATAGGTGGTTCTGGTGCTGGTGTTCTGTTAGATGGTAATTTTGATTGGGGATGCAACTAAAATAGATATTTCTAATTTATAAATTTTGTTCCTTGGGAGTACCATAGGAAAGAAAATACCATCCAGTCTGAGCAGCAAAAAAATATTTTCTAGCGATAAAGGTAAATCGAATGTGAAGGGAATTTGGTGATTGATCTGGGAAAGACACGTGGTTTTATCTGCTGGCACAATTTTCCTAAACCAATTTGAGCAACATTTATACATGGCTATTTTATATTTAGATATTCTTTTTATTTATAAGAGATGAGATAAGAATTTCTTGACTTGTGAATATAATATTAACTTGTTTGATTTTCCATTGACATTAGCTGATAAAGCTCCACTGTGCTGCTTACCATTTGTTTGATTTGTCTTATATCCTTCTGGGGTTTATTTGGGGTTGGGGTGGGGTGGGTGGAGGGGAGTAATGTCCAAGTTGTTTTTGTTTTAGCTGTTTAAATGCTCATGAGATATTAGTACTTAATACCAAGATAAAGTACTGCACTTTATCCTTTTCAAGAAAGATTGAGCACTGTAATCATACATTGATCATTGGTTTTGGTAAATGGATTGCTTTGCATTTGTATATTTGGGGAATCTTGTGAAGTGCTAAGCTCTTTGTAAGTTGTTGCTATTCGTCTAGTTTTACATATAGATCACCAACACTGCATGCCCTTTTTGTCGCTCAACATATCTGCCACTGCACATTATTTGAGTTCATAAGTTCTTTTAATAACTTCTTACTTTTGAATTGCCCAAGTATTTGCTCCATTTAAGTGCTTGACAAACTCTCCTTCATGTTCTATCTCATATTCTACAAGTTATATTTGCTTGCACGTTCTGGAAAATTGTTCACTTGTTGTATGATTCTTCATGCTCTTTACTCATTATGTTAGCTAGGCAAAGGCATTGGAAGCTGCTTCTGCTAGTGGTTCACTATCTGCTGCAGATCAAGCTGATATTGAGCAGCTGGAGGACCGTGCTTCTACATTAAGAAAGGTATTAGTAGCATATCAGATTTTTTGATCTTGGAATTTCTCTGGGATTTATGTTGGTTTGGAATGCATGGTGGGTGGAGGTTGGGGGAAGGAATGTGTATGCCAACATTTTAACATCGACTGATTTCTTCCTTGATCCGTTGGGTGATTTTGTCTTCATTAAAACAACATTGAACCGACTGAGGTATACCGTATATGTCATATTTCCATCCCGGAGACCCCAAAATGTCTCACTGTACAAATTTTCAGAAGTCCCAGTATTTGCCGCAACCTCAATATGAACAATATGACTTCGTGAAATCAAAACTTGGTTTCGGCGTCCTCTGCTTGTTGTACATACTGTATTTGTTATTATTAATTTTATTCCTTCTGTGTTAAAATTAGTCAAATTTTGTTTCATTTGCTTTGTGTCTCCCCCAGTGGCAATGAGAAATCTTCAATGGAAAGTAGAGTTGTATCGTACTTGAGTGCATGCCTATGAGCTTTGCAATATCTTTATTGTAGTGAAAAAGTCGAGTTGCTAATATGATCAAGATTTTAAACATATTCCCTTGTTCTTTAAATTGCAGGAGCTTGTGGACAAGAACAAGCATCTCAAGCTTCTGATTGATCAGCTTCGAGATCTTCTTTCTGACCTATCAACATGGCAGAGTCCCTGTTCTACATGACTTTGCTGCTATAACTTCAAGCAGATAATTAAGCCAGATTGGTGTTAGAGATGTCAAAGGGAATTCTTTCTGTTCAATCCTAAGAAACTGTCTTTTGTCCTCCTTGTACAGAGGTTACTGCTAGATTCAAACAATTGGTCATCGTGAACACCTGCAATAATGCTGCTCACGGTGCTACGATTGGTTCTGTTTAGATGTGTTGTCTGGTCTGAGATGAACTGAAAAGGTGTAGAGTATAATCTGTTAAAATGGGAAGACTGAAGAGGGAAAAGGAGAAACATTTTGATCTCAACTTATTGTGCTAGATTTGTTTTGTTGTACAATATATTTGTTTCCTTGCTGCTAATGGTGCCTTGGTTTACTCTTTTGATGTGCTTTCTGTCAGTTCCCCATAACATAGAGCTTTCTGAAAAAACATTTTGTAATACATAGATAGACACTTAACTTGGACTCAACCGGCAAATAAACTCTCCCAACTTTAAAAATGCACACTTAAAACTTGTCTTAATTGTGTTAATTGAACACTTAAACTTTTAAAATGATCATCTAGACATACTAAGATTTGTGTGTCGCATCTAATGAGACCCCACGTGGAAAAAGTGGTTTTGCAAAAACACTATTAAAAAAATAATGGCATAAATGAGTCTATTTTGTAACGGCAGTGGCATAAATGAGCCAGATATAAATGAGTTATTTTTTATAGTTTGATGGCATATTTGACTTTTTTTCCTACATCTTTTATGATATGTACAAGGTGAGAGATTTTAGGTTAAAATAGGGAAACTGTATCAGATGTGAATTAGGAAGTATTAGGTTGTTTGCGAACGAAGATTGGTTTTTAGGAGTATTAGCAAAAGCGCACAAAAGTATATCTTTTCAATGTATTTTTTCAGCTTTCAGCTCTTTTACACCACAGTTTCAGCTGTAGTGAGATCCCCTGCTGATTGTCTTGGAGTAACAGCTAAGCTAAGGTTGCTTCCATGTGATCAGGAGGTCATGGTTCAAGTGATGGAACAACAATTTGCAGAAATGCAAGGTAACAACAATTTGTAGAAATGCAAGGTAAGGCTGCTACAATGGAGAGACCCTTGTCGGGCCCTTTCTCGAACCCTACGAACAGCGGAAGCATTAGTGCATAGGCTGCCCTTAGTTTAGACAAAAACCTCAAATCCAAAATTCAAGTCTTACAAGAATATGGCTTATTTGGGTCTGACATTGCTACATTTATCAGAAAAAGCAGTTCCTCATAGAGGTTTACATAGTAATATAGAGCCTAATCTTGTTTATCTTCAGGAGTTATTTAGAAGTCATGATTCTGTAGCTAGGATTGTCATAAAAGAACCTAGGTTGCTCTCCACTAATCTTTCTAAGTTCTGCCTTCCAATGTATCATTTTTACAAAATCTTGTGTCATGGATGGATATTGAGACAGCTTTTCTTTTATAGGCATCCTAAGTATCTGCTTAGTAATCCTGAGTGGCTCAAGGGAATACTGCATCAACTAGAAAAGAACTTTCCTATCTTGAATCGTGGATGTTTCTTCATGGAGCTGTAGTACTTGTGTCGCTTGATGAATCCAAATTAGATATTTACCGCAGTTTTGGATGGTCTGATTCTGAGATCTGCACAACGGTAAGAAAGTTTCCTTACTGTTTGGTTACATCAGAGGCTAAGATAAGAGGCACATTGAAGTTTAATGACGGAATTGGGGTATGAATGTAGTTATCTGGCTTCTCGTCCACAGTTTTTAAAGTTAAAAGCTTGGAGAAGAGGATCATGCCAAGGAATGAAATCTTGAAATTTCTTAACGAAAACCAGCTGATGAAAGGAAGCTAAAGTCCTTAGACTGTTGTCTTGTGTTGAGAATAATCTGCCTTAGCTTTCAGGGAGAGGATGCCTGAGGTGTATGACATGATTTATACACGAAAACTAGAAGCTAGAAAGAATATGTTGTTTCGTAGAGTTTTTTTAGTTCCTTGATAATGTTATACTTTCGTTTTCATCATCTTGCCAAGCATAAATACCAGAAATCCTGTGCTTGTTTAAAGAGAAATAATCTGATTTTTATGCTTGTGAGATTGATTATTTGAATGCTTATCTTTGTCAAGATAGTAACTCTTCGCGCTTGTACTGTACATTCTCTTCTGTATGGTCTTGGTTATGCGATGATTTTGCTCCTTAATTACGTAGATTTGACTTGAGATCTCTTTTCCTGCATTGCCTTTTCATGGTGAATGGGACTAAATTCTTCATTTGTCTTGAGAAAGCACATTCTTTCAGCTTTGACAACACGTATCAGCATGATGTTTCTACCTACAATATGTCATTGATAATTTTGGAAGGAGCTGTAGGCCAGTCAAGATACTTTGGTATCAAAGTGAAATGGGGACCCCAGAAAAGAAAAAACTGAATTTTGGAAACATTGCTTCACTAAATCAATCTTAGTTTGGGTGTCAGTTTTATTTCATTTCTTGACAAAATGTGCATACTTTGTATATATCGAATCGAAATTTTGTATCTCACTTTGATATTTTGATATTCAGTAAGGTATATCCCTTAAAAAAATTTGATATTTGGTACCATATTCAGCATTGATTACTTTCTGTTGGATAATGGACATAGTAAGTGTGAATGAAAAAGGATGGTTAGAAAGTTAAGTTAATGGACTTTGTACCACATTGGTAGAATAGAGGAAAGTGTAACACTTTATATATGAAAGTGTTAC
>JBDJHY010000106.1:1468279-1480883 GCA_039654485.1 Withania somnifera | reverse complement strand
TATTAGGTAACGTAGTCCTTGTTAAAAAGAGAAAGAGAGAGAAGTTGATATGCATTGACTTTATTTGCAAGCATTTATACTAAGTGGGCTTAAACATGGACTTTATTTATCCTTTTTACCTGCATGTTCAAGAATGGACAATATTTCATGCAACCGGACCTAATTTCCTAGATTCTTTCTTGAAAAAATTATCTCAATTTTAGAAATTATAATTACATAAATTATAAAAATTATAAAAAAATTAATTTTTTTATTAATATATAATATATTCGGACTTTATATAAATTGTATATGTGTATATATAATTTTATATAAAATATTTGTTAATACATACGAGGTAATATATTTGTAACATGAAAATTTAAATTTTTTTAAAATTTATGAATTATTATTAATATTAATATCTAAAGAATTGAGATTATGTAACTTTTCCTTTTTTCTTTTTTGTATGTGCCAAAATTTATTAGTTTGATTATGCTAATTAGGTAAATTATTTTTTATTAAGAGATGAAACTTATAGAATTAGAATACAAAATTTTAAAATAAGAGTAAAAGAATCCCACACCATATGATTTATGGGGCAGAGCCACCATAACGATTACATTGGAGCGGATCTAGGTTTAAATTGTAAAGTATTTATTAAATTTAATGAAAAAGAAGTATAATTATAAAAAAAAAATATATAAATTTTTAAAAAAAATACATTTAAAAATTAATGTAAAATTAAAAAGATGGCTAGATGTTTCGATTTTCAAGCTGACCTATTACGTGTTTGAGAAACTTAATAGTGTTAATGTGGATATTATATTATATGTTAAAACACATTTAATACAGATAATTTATTTAAAAAGTAAGTAAATGAAGATAAATAAATTAAAAATCTGTCTTTTGATTAGTAAACTTTAATTTATTATAGGAATCTCTTTTTCTTCTTTTTTTTTTTTTTTTGGTGAAATGCTTTAAACTCATCAAACTTCACAAAATTGCGTTTAAATATATGTTAGTGAGTTTATAAAAAATTTACTACCAAAAATTCGTTTTGGATGCTATCAAATTTGTTTAGTTAAAAGAGATTATTTTCTCACACTTTAACTGCATTTATTTAGCTATCAAGAAAACCAAAAATGCCTAACCAATCATAATATTACAAGTTTACGACAACAACAACAAATACATCTCAGTCACAAGCAAGTTGAAGTCGTGTATATGAATTTTTACGATTGTATCTCCTTGTTTAAATTTAAGTTGAGGGTCTATCGTGTATAATGATTTTATTTTTACGAGTTAGGAATAAAATTTGCTACACTCTACCTTTGTCATATTCCACTTATAGAACTTCATTTAATATATTATTATTGTATAGGAAACAAAATAAAAGATACTTAAAATTCTTTATATTTTTTTACTAATATAAAATTCTCTACTATTTGTTTCTATTTTATTATTTATTTGATTTTAATAAAATCACAAAAAATGATTTTTTTTTTTTGGACTTGTAAGATAATTGAGTACAATTTATATTTAAATTGCTCCACTTAAAATCAACGGATCCGTGGCGCAATGGTAGCGCGTCTGACTCCAGATCAGAAGGTTGCGTGTTCGATTCACGTCGGGTTCAATCCCCTTTGATCCAATCTATCCTTTTTTATTTATATATAAGGATGAATCGAATTTCGTAATGTATTTTTTCCTGATTTTTAATCGGGTGATCGATGCCAATTAGGAATCTGATTAATTTAAATTCATATCGAAAATTTTTTCTTTGAAAATGAATCCTTTTAGTTTGAAATCACTATATCTTGGTGATAAATCTAAAAGATTACCAATAATCCTATTAACAGATCTTGCAAAACAGACTCAGGTGGTTGGCAGAGTAATTCTCCGATACTTAAGTTCGCAAATAGCAGTATTTATGAATAGTATAGTGAACATACCTTTGTCTTCTTGATTTCTGGCGTTTATATTTCTTGTAACGACTATATTAGTGAGCATTATAAATGGGGCGTAATCTCTATAATGGTTATTGCCACTCTATTTGTCATTATCGTTTCTATTAGTGGGTGCTATAATTAGAGAGTAACTTTCGCAAGAGTTGTTGCTACATTAAGCAAGATAATGATTTTGATCATCTACATTAATTGTAATTACTTTACCGTTAGTGTATACTTTTGATTTTAAACTCTTGTACACAATCAACTTCCTGACACCAATGCATTCTTTCAAGAGCAATTCTGAAGCAAAGTGCAACATGCCCGAGAGCTGCAGATCATCCATGTTGACTTGTTTTCTCCAACCTCTTTAAGTCTGTAAAGTTCATCTCAGATGTTCTGTGCTCCTTGAGTGGAGACTTCCCTAGCGAAGGCTGCCATTTGGACAGCACTTATACGCAAGCTTCTTCGCCTCTGGAATGCTTCCTTGCATAGTTTCCCATTCATTCTCCAGCTTTCCAACATCTTCGACCCACTGGATAACATCTGGTTTTGGTTTATAACCTTCTCTCTTAACTTCTTCAACCTTTTCTTTGATATCATCTCTAAACTTTTTTAACTTCTCCATTTCCTTACTCAGATTTTCAATTAAGATAACAAAATCCATCCATTGCAGGACACCAATGACCACACAAACAAAATGCATTAATCTCTAGAGTCCCTACTTGGAAGAAACCGCGTTGAGTCTGGCTGATTGGGTGTCTTAATTCAAGCGACAGTACAATAAAAGAGCGAATGAAGTGAAAGTCAATCTTATGTTGCCAATTCACCTCATTGAACATGATGAGTCTTAAAAAATCACTAATGAAATAATAAAAAATATCAATATCTTGTGACCACGATCAACAACAATAAATACGTAAGTACACAGCGATAAGAGAATCTCAATAATGCTTTTAGAGTAGTATAGTGAGTATCCCTTTACCTCTGAATTTCTTGGGCTTTATAGATGCTTCATGACCAAGTTTGGTTAGCAGTCCGGAGTGATTTTTGAGATTGATAAAACTAATCATAGTAATCCTACCATAAATCTACCACTTATAAATGACATCACAATCCTTATAAAATTCTTCCTTCATTAGAGTCTAATTATGGCAGGGACCATTAATGGTAAATATTAATAAATAAAAATAAATATTATTTCTAATTAATACCGCTATTCTACAGATCACACCCTCCTCGGGTTGCTACAAGGAATTTTTACTTCATAAAAAATTCAAACTTCACCAATTATTTTATAATTTTTATTTTATTTTATCTAAGTCTTGTTCATAGTTTGAAGCACCAAATTCAGCCCATTATAATTAAAAGAGGGAGTTGCAGAAATAGCAAACTTGAGGATTAAAGTAAATGGCGAAGTCAGGAATTTAGTGAAGGATGTGCAAGTTTTATTTTTATCTGTGCTAAGAGTGTGCAAAATTAAGTATACGCTCATAATAATTAATATTTAACCTTTGTATACTACATAATTTTTTCGCGACCCTTCGCCTAAGGTGATTCCACCACTATTAAAACTACTCCTTCGTAGCTACACTTTGCTAATTACAATTCATAGCCACATATATATAAAATTCGATATACATATACAAAAAAAAAGTCGACATACATATACAACTAATATCGGTATATATATATATTCTGAGATAAGTGGTTGCATTACTAGATGCATTGTATCCTGAACTAATGCTACAACAGTTATATATTATAATTTTTTTGAAGCAATAGCTATAAAATATAATTAAAAATTAGTATTTCTCCTGAAATATAATCTTTTTATTTATTAATTTAATTTAATTTGTGATTTAATTTTATTCTGATATAATTGGTGGAGTAGTAAATTACATATATTTTGAGCATGTGCAAAACATTTACTATTGTTTTTCCAATGGATAATCAATTATCCATTGACCCTATATATTTGGGTATCTCCACCAACCAATCCTAGTGTGTGCACTCTCAATTTGATGATGCCCACCAACTTAGTTCTTTTGATAAAATAAAAAAGAAAAAAATGTTTAAAAAGTCTTTTGGTTGCTCGGGTGTTTATAGATCGGTTATTGATTAAAATTAAATTATTTAATTGATTCTTAGACTATTAAAATTAAATTAAATTAATATAGTATGTATTTATCAGGGTGATTTTTTAGCTATTAACTATTTTTTAGCTATTAATAAAAAAGAAGATATTAATTGCTTAAAAAAAAAATCCGAATTAGCACATAAATAGTCATGTATATCTAATATAAGATATTTAAATTATAAATAAATTTTAATAGAAATATATATTGATAAAGAATATGTAAATTTTTTTGCTTTATATTATAAGTAGATAAAATTAAATATATATTCATAATAATGAATATCTAACTTATACAATTGATTACTCCGCAGATGACTAGAATTTACACCTTCTATTTTATGAGAAAATGAATTTGGCCTGTGCAAGACCAAAAAAAATTAGTGGGGTTTTCGAGGAGGGCGGGAGGAGGGGGTGGGTGTTCCCCTCTTTAACAGTTTAACTAGCAACCTGCCCATAAGTACTTGGTTTCTTGTTTCTGTTACCATAGCTTCTGTCATGTACCTACGCATATTACATCCTCCCCCTAGATCCTCTCCTTGTGGCTCTCCAGCCTCCTCCAAAATCACACACATACACACACTCTCTCTCTTCACCAATCAGTGCCTTTCATCTTACTTGGCTCTTTTATAGTGACCACCCCTCTTCCCCCCTCTATATTCAACTAACTTTTTCTTTCTATGTAGGATTCCTGATGCCCCAATAGAAAAATCCAATCTTTATGTTATATGTAAACACCCTTTTGCATTATCCATTGATATATGATAAAAAGATCCAATCTTTTGTGTTTTATAGAAATACTCTTTTGAATTATCCACTGATATAGGATGAACAAAATCTAATTATGTTATATGGAAAGACCCCTTCGGATTATCAACTGATTTTGAACTTTCTTTTACAATAACAGAAGAGAAAGAATGATGCAACATTCTTCTGTGACTCAAGAATCTGCTAATCCCTTTGGTTTTGTATCTCAAACAGGTTCCTTTGTGTTCAATTACCCAAGTGGAGTTACCAAGAGTAACTTCATTTTAGATGGATACTCAGCTTTGTTGTCTAATTTCTTGTATTTTGATTCTAGGGGAAAGAAAGGTTCTTTAAATAGCAAGAATAAGCCGAAGATTGCATCTTTATTGCGTTTGAGTATTAGTAGTAGGAGTGCTTCATCAAGTATTAGTAGAGCTCTTTTTCAGTTTAACAAGGCTATTCAATTCCATTGTGAGAAAATCCCTCTTGGGTTTGCTTCAGTTTGTGGAGGGATTCGTTGTGGAGAGAGCAGTGGAGTTAGAGATGAGAGGAGTGTAGTGGAGAATGAGGGGATACCTAACAGTGGCATCGAATTAGAACCTCCGAAAAAGGTTCTTATTTTGATGAGTGATACTGGTGGTGGTCATAGAGCCTCTGCTGAAGCTATTAGGGCCGCGTTCAATGAAGAATTCGGAGATAAATATCAGGTCAGTTTTTTATGGACTCCTATTTTGTCATTTAATAAGCTTACAAGATCTACGATTAGATTCAGTGGGTTCGGAGTGCGTACAATCATTTATAAGTTTGTATTTATGTGTATATATCGTCTGAACTGAAACCATTGGATTTGGTTGAACTTGTTGCGAGGGCTAGGATATATAAGTCGTGGAACTATTTGTGTTTTATGTCATAAAGAATGAGATAGATGAGTCTGTTGATTTTGTTATATCCATTGTAAAGAGGGTCTGTTGCAGGTGTTCATTACTGATTTGTGGACAGAACATACACCCTGGCCTTTCAACCAATTGCCACGGAGTTACAATTTCTTAGTGAAACATGGCTCTCTATGGAGAATGACATATTATGCTACTGCTCCTCGTGTGGTTCATCAGACTAATTTTGCTGCTACGTCTACTTTTATTGCTCAGTAAGAATGACTTCTTTGATTTGGTTGATTATGTAAGTCCCTTAATCTGTTAGCATCAATGATATCTTGACATGACTAAGATTGAACGCTTGATGATGAAACTATTGGTAAACCTCGCAACATGTATAATGTCCTTCATCATCATAGTGCAGTGTCTATATGCAGATGTTGTATATTTTGATATGGTAAGGTTCTATTTTTTTTTTAATCAAAAAAGAATCTGTTTTGTTGTGATTGTTACAGTAGGTCATTTATTGGAAGAGAATTTGGTATAATATTCTTTTAAGAGTATTGGTAAAGTTTATTGCGCAATCTGGATCCCTTTTTAAAATGTGCTGAGAGCTAGATGTGCTTTATAGCGCTATCAGGCTTTGTGTTTTTGCTTTCTGCATCCCTTTTGAATAGCTTTTAACTGAATCAAAAGCATGAATTTGAACATCGGTACATATTTACGCCAGGCTTTAGCAAATTTGTTATATCAAGTATCTGCTTATCATTCAATGACAAGCCACATCCTATGATCTTATTTCAAGGACCATTTCCAGGAGTACTTTTTGAATATTGAATCTAATTACTAGCATCAGTCCCGGCAATGACCCCTCTTTCGTTCAAGCAAAGGGTGCTAACCTGAAAGAGGAAATAGGGGTTTTCCTCGGGATGAATTCCTACTTACTTTTCTTAGTAATGGTAACGAAGGTATGCCAAGGGAAGCTCGGGCCAACCTATGTCTAAGTAGCTACCCGAGAAAGGACCACTTGATCCAGACAAGTTCTCGCAACTTCCTTTCAAACAGGACCTCAAGGAAAACTGTGGAAGTACCGCTAGGCAGGGAGCAAGCTCCTACTTCATTGGATGTCTGATGAAAATGGGGGCTTCCAACTGAGATTCATCCTTAATTCTTCATCTTCTGTCAGTGTTAAGTGATTAGGTGTTTTTCCTTTTGATTTGGTTTCTGCAATTTATGGCGATTGATTTTATTATTAGAAAGTTTTGGTAAAAAGAATCATCTGCCATTTAAAATGGCCGAACAATGTGAAGTAAGGTATGGAGTAATTTAGTTTCAAACTCGATGTTTCATCCCATGAGAAGCCATAATCTTATAAAAAAATGGATACACATAAGCTGTTGAATTCCAACTTAGACCTCCTTCTACTATAAACTATGATGTGCCTACTTGGTGCTTTTCACGGTTAAAGTCAAAGTTCTATTGATGGCAAAGTGGGACACTTAAAAATATTATGTATCGAGCTAGTTTTTGGGTAGAATTAGGCCCAATGTCCTCTTTCTTTTCATAGTATCAAAGGCAGACCATGCTATTTCTTGGTATATTATCAAACTCCAGATGTCCAGCCCTAGACATACAGGGGATGTTAAGTATCTCATGTTAAATTGAGGGAATGAGGAGTTATCTCCTTAATATGGTCTTTTTCTTAATTTCTCTTGGACTCTTCAATAATGTCAACGGGTGCGTGTCATATGGAGTAGTGTATTTTTGGATGATCTGACACATGTGCGAGGACTTTTTTGGAGAGTCCGAGCTAACATACTTTTTTGAATCAATTTAATTATCTCCTTATATGATGTTAGACAATTCTCATCTCATGAACCAACTTTTAGGGTTGAGTTAGGCTTAAGTCCATATTCTTTATAATTCTTAACACTCCCATAGTTGGTGCATACATATTGTATGCTCCTAATTTGGTTTGAGCATATTGGATCTCGGAACTTCTAAGCGATTTTGTAAGGATATCTGCTAAATGGTCGTTTAACTTGAACATAAGGGTGTGACCTAGTGGTCAATCTGCTAAATGGTCGTTTAACTTGAACATAAGGGTGTAACATAGAGGTCAACAAAGTGGGTGCAAAACTCAGAAACTAGGGACAAACTACTAGGTGATTCCTTTCCATCTGTCTAAGCTTTTGTGGTAGAGTTTTAAGTAGATATGTTGGTTGGAGGTAACAAGTATCCGGTGGAATAGTTGAGGTGCGTTCAGTTTTCAGTCCAAATACCTGCAGCACCATTATAAGTAAAGATCATTTGAAATAAGGATGGAGGTGCTACTGCACCATGGCTACCCTAGGAACAAGAATAGAAGGCCATGCAATTTTAGCTATTGGAGATAAAATATCATAATAGTCAAGCTCAATGCCATACACCACTTACAATGCGCCTTGGACTCTGGGGGGACAGAGGTGCCCGCCTATGATCGGCCCAAGTGGCTGAGCCTATGCAATAATAGTTAAGGCCATATATCTTTATCGAAAAATTAGTCAACACCATACATTTGAGTGTTTCTTTAGACAATCAACATAGTTTTAAGACAATCAGCTTTCTCATCTCCGCTGATCTTGACTATATACTCTCAAAATCATTAGATTAGAGTTTTGTCCTGTGAAAAAGTAACTATCTCCAAATGCCATTACCATGTTGAATAGTTATTTCATTGACAATAACCTTACACCACTCAATACAGGTCATTGCTTTTTTCATAGTTTTAACTATTGGGACAATGGATAAATTTGTAACGGAATCATGGTATGAAGGCGATAAATAGGTAAATTTGTATTTTTGTAAAATGTATGCTTCACAAGTGTTAGGCTTTTGCTTGTTGCATCTTGCTTCTCAACCCAAGAGTCTTGTTACTTTTTGCCTGTCTAAAATAACCTGTATAAAGTAAGCGTCTTGACATAATACAAATTCCTTCTTACATGTGACTCAACTTGTATGGTGCAATTTTTTTTTGTTCAGCAATTTGCACGGTACAATACTATCAGTTTTCTATTTATGTTTCTCCTATTTCTTAGTTAGTTGTTTCTTTTGTTTCATCTCTTAATATTATCAGCTTATGGCATTCTGTTGTATTAATTTTCTTACCCAAATGATGTTTCCCTTCCATGGCTTTAATATAAGCATGGACTTAACAAATGTGCCTTAGTACAGGATCTGTTCAAAAATAATATAAGCATGGATTGGTTGATCGTCTATATACGTATCTGCGCCCAGCTTACAGCTTACTAAGTTTGGTTTTCCCTTGTAGCAGTTTCAGTTGTATAACAAGCCTTCTCTCCTCCTTTGTGCAGTGAGGTTGCTAAAGGCTTAATGAAATATCAACCTGATATTATTATCAGTGTTCATCCTCTAATGCAGCATGTGCCACTCCGCATTTTGAGGTCCAAAGGTCTCTTGAAGAAGATCATTTTTACCACTGTTGTAACAGATTTAAGCACTTGCCATCCTACATGGTATATTTTATAGTTATTCAACCATTCTGTTATTTTTCTCCTCGTACTAATATTTGTTTTGCAATTTCATTTTTAGGTTTCACAAACTTGTTACTAGGTGCTACTCTCCATCAGAAGAGGTAGCAAAACGAGCACTGAAAGCTGGTCTCAATCCATCTCAAATAAAAGTTTATGGGCTTCCTGTACGACCATCATTTGTGAAGCCAGTTCGTCCCAAGGTAGGTGTAATTCCTCTATTCCCCCTTGTCCAGGGTGCATGGAAATAGGGAGCCCTGCTATCTTACTTCTGTATCTTATGCATAGTTTTATATGCGTAGGCATTAATTTGCGTCAAGAAATTAATTTCATCCACTTCCCAATTCGATCTATCCTTTCATGCTTCAGTGTTGCAGAACTAAGCTCTGGCATTTTGCAGCGTTTTGTTACTTGTAGTGAGTGTAAGAGGATGAATGGAACATTGCCATCTCATAGGTGAATTTTAAGATGCCAATAAGCAATATTGACACTATAGAGTGTGTAGATATATCCAGAGTATAACTGAGAACATTCGTCCAAATTATGAGTGAGATCATTTAGGCTGCAAAGAGTTATTCCTTTTGATATGGTAAACACCATCCCTTCCTTCACAATGCCCTGCCCAAACAATGTGCATTTATCACTTTGCTTCCTTGGGTGAATGGGACTTCCAACCTCTTGTTTCCACTGTGCTACTGTTCAGTCGTCTTTAAATGGTTCTTATGCTATTTGGCTCTACAAGCCGTACTATACTGGTAAAGGAGTGAGAGAACCGATTGCAGCATTCTATTGCATGAGGCTTTTTTGTTGAGAAGGTAATAATTATATTAAGAAAAACACTAAGAAAATGCTGCAAAAGTATGGCCATCAGTAGTTAAATCCAGAACTTCAGAGTATCCTTATCCTATTCTTGTAGGGCACTCCATAAGATTTAAAAATGACACCATCATATTCATATGCTTCTTTACACCAGAATAACGATAGCGAAATACAGATTGATCATTTGGGCTTGTAGAAAGATCAATGTTAAACAATTTTGTCCAGGATCAGTTATACTTCAGGAAGGATCAATATCAAGCATATTTTGTTGTTTTTCTTCATCAAACTTGTATTTTGCTTCAAAAGTTAGAGAGTGCTAGAATTTTTCCCATCTTATCTGTGCGTGACCTTATCAGTTGTGAATTTTACTGGCCTTCTTTCGATAGAATTTCCGAATGAAAAGATCTAACTGTGTCAAGATCTTAATCCTCCATGTTGGGTAAATGTACAACGGGTCAGCTGATGTGGTAGAGCGGCCAAATAAAGTAAACGACTCGTGATTTGCGGAACATCTAGAACTGGGATGTAAAATAGAATTCTCTCCACTGCTCAGTTAAAAGCTCTCTCAACTTGAGCCATTTTAAAGAGATCCTTTGCCAGCATCTTACCTCATTCACTTGTGACTGAATGTTTAACTTATTGTTGAGTTCTTATGTTTTATCATATTCTTTGTACCATCTCCTGTATGATCAATGCTTTTTAGACTCTTTTCTAATCCAATTCTAGGTTGAACTGAGGAAGGAACTTGGAATGGAGGATCATCTCCCAGCAGTACTACTCATGGGTGGTGGGGAAGGAATGGGTCCAATAGAGGCTACTGCTCGAGCACTTGGAGATGCACTGTATGATGAAACTATTGGGGAGCCAATCGGTCAGGTCCTAGTAATATGCGGGCGCAATAAGAAGCTTTTCAGCAGATTGACTTCAGTGCAGTGGAAAGTTCCTGTTCAGGTATTAGTCACTGAAACTTTGCCAGCTTGATGTTTTCACATGAAACTCTTCGTTATATTATCTGAAAGGATTCTGAAATTGTTGATTATCTCTTGGGGAACATGCAATTGTGAAACCTTTTATTTTTTCTGCTTCATTTTGATTGCTGTGTTAAGCTTGATATCCCATAATCACACTATTCTATTGTTGATATCGGACCTCCATCTTTGTGTGATTTTCGTTTACAGATTTCTCATTTGACCCGTGTACTAAGATTATCATGTATCTTGAACTTTTATGATTGTATTTGTAGATCATGTGTATGCCATCCTTGTCAAGTTTTACCCAAATTTTAAGTCAGTGATCACAGACAAGCTGGTTATGGATACTTAAAAGACACGAAGGCTGTAATTGTCCGTTTACATTTTAATTTAGTGGTCGTTTGTTAGCTAGTTAGAGTTATGCAGATATTAGTAATACATGAAATAGTTATGAGGGAATCTATATATTATTTTATGCAAGGATAAGTAGGGTTTGGTATCATGCATAAAATAATACATAGGTTCCCTTATAACTTATACATGTATTAGTTGTGCGGGTTTCTAATTGCAAATCTAACACCTTATTAGTTTTATGCATAGTATAAGAATGCTACCAAACATGATGTTATTTTGCAGAATCTGATAAATGAATAACTTACCACCTAACAAGCTAAAAAATGAATCCTTAGGGTTTATTGTCAATTTTTCATACTTTTTTAAGCACCTTGGTTTCCCTTTTAATCTACTTAGTGTAACAATTTGCTATATGTGAGTTGCAGATGTATGTGAGTGACTGACATATAATTCCAAATTACCAATGTATGTAGTATATCTTTGACTTAAGTTTTGCATGTTCAAACATTTATGCGTCTCCTTAGGGCATCTTTGTCCCGTTTCAGGTGTTGGGGTTTGTCACTAAAATGGAGGAATGCATGGGTTCTTGTGATTGCATTATTACTAAGGTTTGTCACTTTCTTCTAGCTGTCTTTACTAAAACAAACTGAAGGAGGGGGATGAGATCCCCCTGACTCCACTTCAAAGGCAAAAAAGAAAAAAGAATTACTAATCTGATTATTCTGGTTGTCTGTAGGCTGGTCCAGGGACTATTGCCGAAGCCATGATTCGTGGACTGCCTATAATTCTTAATGGTTACATTGCTGGACAGGTATATCGAGTATTCACAATGTTATTTGGTTCTTTTTTTGGTGTTCCTTTTATTTGCTTGCACTCAATCAGAATACCTTTTTAAGAGGTTCCCATTCTATAACTGGGTCGTCCAAGGGGGAAAACCAGTTGATTTTGAATCCTCTCTCAAATTCCCATTTGAAATGTTTACCATTTAAAATAAATTAAAAAAATAAATAGAATCTGCTTCGTATGTGTAATTTGCTGCAGATTACTAATTAAATAATGCTGCCATCCAAAATTTATGCTGGCGGGTAGAAATTCTTCAAACTGAAACAATGACATATTTTGAACTTGTTTACCTTTGTTTCAACAAAATCTTGTGCAATTTTCTTGAAGGTTAATAAATTCGGTGAAGTTGGAATTTGTCCTTTTTGATCTTCTCCATGAATCTTGAATGAAGGGTCTATCA
>JBDJHY010000106.1:1440150-1454892 GCA_039654485.1 Withania somnifera | reverse complement strand
GGGTTGGCTTTTGCAGATACTCATAACATTCATGTTTTAAACAAATCTGTGCTCCATTTTTTTTAGTTTTTTTTTTTTTTTTTGTTCTAAATGAGAAAGGTGAAGTATTTTATAAAAGTGTACCCAATAAGGTGCCAAAAAGGACAACAAAGAGAGAAATATGAGATAACCTTCTACAGGTTGAAGGAATTCAGGAGATCAGAAATAGAGACAAAATCAGATGAAATGCTCTTCCTACATCTTAAATGACTATTCAAACATCTAGATTTGACATGAAAGATGCCGTCTCTTTCCATTGAAGCATCTGTTGCATGTGTTATTTCTCTATTTGCAGAATTGTAAGGTAAGACTGCGTGCAATAGACCCTTGTAGTATGGGCTTTCTCTTGACCTTGTGCGAAGCTTCCGTGTACCGGTTTGCCCTTTTTACTCAATCAATGGTAGAATATTGGAGCTCATGAAACAGTACCCATGATCAATGTCATTCATTTAAGTAGACTTTTTCTTGAAGGGATAAGTACTTTTGGCAGACAAACTTCTCCATTATGCAGAGGATGAGAGTCCTGAGTCAGGAGAAGATATCAACCAGATGTTGTTTTCAGCAATTGTCCATGATAACTAAGAAGTTATTCAAACTCTGAATTGGGAAGATGCTTGATGTAGGATATCTAGTATATGAACTTGTAGGACATCTTTGTCATGTTATATTCCAAAATGGAGATTTTGCAGTGGTTTCTTGGAGCATTCTTGTATCTTTTGGTTCTTTAAGTTTACATAGTAGTCCTCTCTTGATATTTCAGACAGGAATCAGTAACATCAAGTGACTTTCTTTCTGTCACAACAAGGTAAAAAAGATTTTAATATAGTTTAGAAAATGAATGTTTCATACTTTAATATTTCGAGCAAGACGGCGTTCCTTTCTAAACGGGCACTTGGATTTTAATTTTGGCATGCTAGGTGGTTTTTAGCACCAATTGCGGATAAGTACGTGATGAAAACTTCCTGTTATTTTTCTGGCAATTTATGAAAGTTTTAGATGACGATTTGAAAATTCATTTTGAAAAAATTGAAAATTTTATGAGAACGTAATATCATGATTTAAAATGTTGTAGTTATTGCAAATGTTGTCTATAGGGTCGAGCAATATATAATCAAACATTAGACTCTAAATCTGACGTTATTCAAAAGGACAAGTTTTCCAAAGGCTATGAACTTTAGAAATAGAAACAATACCTCTAGTGTACCTTAAATCTACATTAAAATCATTTGCTTCTAATGCATATGTTACTGAGCTTTGCGAAAAGTAATGCTATCAATCTCCTTTACAGCTTTCAGAAAGTTCTATCAGGCCCTAAAAGAACCAAAAGGGCAAACGAAATGCGCTTTACACAAATGATATCATGAAACTAATGGTACAATTGTACAACTGAGAAAGAAATATTATTTTCAACAATGCATACAAGTATCAAGATGCATATGCATTCAGCTGCATTCTGAACGTCGATCCAAGTTACTTTTTGGTAATAGGAGGGCTGGGAATAGGAGGATCTCCCAACCACTTTGCCCGATGACCTGTTCCCTTACAGTCGGTGCAGCATACAGAACCCTAAAATAGCAGAGAATTAACTCACTTAAATTGCATCTAGTCTAAAATCATATATACATCACAATTCAATTTATTGGAACACAAGCAATCTTAAAGAGGAAATTTGCAATACCTATAACTTAGAATACATAGGATGAGGGCATTTCGTTACCTTTCCAGCGCAGATGACACAGCTAGTGTTTCGAGAAGGCACTTGACAGAGCATATTGTCGCCTAGTATAAAGAAACCAGTACCACCGCACCACTTGCAATCCACAAGGCCATTTGAGTCGCAAGTAGAGCATATAATTGGCCTAGGTTGCTGCACACATTAGGGAAGCAAAAAAAGGAAAGACACTACATCAATACAAGAAGCTTTAACATTTCTTTTTAATAACTATAGTGTTTTTTTTGTCTTTGTTGGGATTTGAACAAGAATAACTCATGGTTTTTGTAAAGATATGACACTTAGACCTAGCTCGACCCTAAAAGCTAGCTCATAAGGACAGAATTGCCCAAGTCCATATAAACAAACCACCAGTCCATTCCCCAACCAATGAGGTATACTCATCCACTCTAACAATAACACCCCCCTTCACGCCCAGGACCCAACTGGAGAGTGGACTGAGAGCACAAACAGGAACGGACTTGGCTCTGATACTATATAAATGAATGGAAGTTCTTGTCTTATTCCAACAAGTAAGATATGATACATTAGGTTCTAACTTAGGAAAGAAAATTAAAGAGATTACTACAAACCTGCTACCTAATCCCTACAAGTTTATGAGCCTATGCTCTGAGACCAACCTATTCTCTGATACTATGTAAAGATATGACACTTGATCCTAAATAAACCCAAAACTAGCTCATGAGGGAAGGATTGTCCTAATCCATATAAACAAACCACCAGTCCATTCCCAACCAATGTGGGACTTTCACCACTCTTAACACCCCCCCCCCTTTATGCCCAGAACCCAACTGGAGCGCGGACTAGGATCCCAAACGGGAACGGACCTCGCTCTGATACCATGTAAAGATATAACACTTGGGTCTAACTCAACCCCAAAAGCTAGCTCATGAGAGGAGAATTGCTCAAGTTCATATAAACAAACCACTAATCTACTCCCCAACCAATGTGGGACTTTCACCCACTCTAATAGTTCTCAACCCACTTCATTGTACTCAGATACGTAAAAGAGAACAATTTTGAGTTAGTTGATTAAAAACCAGCGAATCTCCCATTAAAGTACTTGGTTAAGCATATGGATCACATGACTTTAGAAAAGGTATTATCGTTCGTACACTTTGAAGAATAGAAAAATATTCTGTTCAGTGTGGATGATTGGATACTCTAGGTGAAATTATATTTTTGTAGGACTTGCATTCCGGGGTTTTCCATTTATCAATAAACTATTCACCTGCAAGTATTTCATGTGTATCTTACCGGCCAGATAAGCTGTTCAAACATGCCTGTTCTTACAAATAGGACAGATAATCCACACCTAGTTAACTGGGAGAAGAGACATGTATCTTAATAAATCAAAAGTTGTTCACCAATCAAAAATGTAAACAAAATCAAAAGTTTCTCCTTCATTATTTTTTGAAAGGTGAAGTAAAATTTTATTCACTATGAAACTCACACTAAGAATGTTCTGTCATATGCAAAAATATGTACAAAACCAGACTAATCTTGAAGAGAGTTTTAAAGGTTTATGAGGATATCTACTTCACATACATTTCAATATATACCAAAAAGATAAAATTTGTATATGCTTATATTACAAACACGGAATAGATTGAGCTTTCTTTCCTTCCATATCACTTACCAATCACCACACAAGCTGGAGCTGTATCCCAAATCATCTTTTTGTCCTCCCTCAGACCACTTAATTGCCGGCAGCTAAAGATATCTTTAACAGAAGCAAGCATCACCCAAACAATCCAAAAGGTTGAGAATAAGATACAGCCACATGACAGTTCATGTAAAGGTGTCCGTTTCACCACGCCCATTTCACATATCTGATGCCTATAACATAATTTTATACCCTTATTCACCGGATCTGATGTATCAAAGCAGCATCATGGACAATACTAAAGGTGTGGGCTTAGTAGTCAATGCAATGGGTGGAAATCTAGGAGAACAAATCCAAACGGAGACAAAAATACTAAGTGATATTTTCCCATCTGCCTAAGCCTTGATGGAAGAGTTCGGTATTGTGTTGGTGGAAGGTAGCAAGTATAGTGGGGGAAGAGTGAACATGACGCAAACTAGCCGTAACACCACTGTTATCACCAACAGGCTACCTATATGGAGCCTGATTTGAAAATCCTACTCCATGGCTCCTCTTCCCAATTGATTGAAGAAGTTATCAAGTTTCTGCAGCTATTGACAGAAAAAAATCGCGTCTCTATAGCAGACTATACCATACTAATGTATCTGAATCTCCAAGTTAACACCTCATGGCTTCCAATTGCGCCAAGCTATTGTTAAGCTCTCTAAATCTCCCAATGCTTAACTTTTTTAAAGAAGTAATAAATTTCATTGAGGAAAGGCAAAAGTTTTGCCCGTATACAAGAAGTATACCAAAAAGTAGAAAACTTTTCAATAAGACATGCTTTTCTGCAGAACACTCAATCATTTATACATGTAGGAATCCTATCGGTGCACCAAAAAGAAGTAGGGAAAAAAAGACTAAAGTTCTCCTATTTCTCTCTCCATATGATAGTGGAGTGACATCCCATGCCTTGCATATTCTCTTCCTTCTTCTAAATGTCCAACATTGTTTCTTTCACGGTGCTCAACATCACCCGCTCAAGTCTAAATCATCTCAAAATTTCCTACCATAAACAAAATGCTAACCACCAATGTAAAATAAGGTGATTGACATCTTCTCCCCGATTCTTTGCACATGAAACACCAACTGATACAAGTAATCCTTCTCTTCCACAGATTCTCTGCTGCTAGGACTCCCCTCTAGCTAGCCAAGTGAGGAAACACACCTTTCTCGGTACCCTAGGGATCCATACCGATATATGAGGAAAATCACATTCCTCCCTAGATAGAAGCTTATCATAAAATGAATACACTAAAAAGACGCCATTTTCCCCTTCCCCATCTCCATATATCATCACTATCCAACGTGGCTTTTTGTTGGTGAAGCAAAACCAATCAAGTTTGAAATTCTCATGCTCCCAGTCTTGCAAATTTCTCCTAAACCTCAAATCCCAATGCACTCTTCCCTCTAAAACTCTTTAAGATCAAATATCCCACAAAAATTCATTTCAAAACTCCCTAATGGAAGTATTAGCACCTCAGAAATTTGTAAAGATCTGGATATTGAACTTTCAAAGGTGTATGGCCCCATCGATGCATCACACAAAGTAAAATCTTCTTCTATTTCCCAGTAACTTATTCATAATAAAGAGAACATCCCAATGTTCTCTGGTGTGCTTCCAAACCCCAAATGCATTATGTCCAAGCACCACCTTGGTGCATCATGTATTCTTTTTTTTTCTTTTTTTATAAAAGTGGTGTCCAGTCCAACTTTCGCGCCTCGACTAATTCCATGGGATACGTGTCACCTCCCACCAGCAACAAGTATCAAGTAACTCTATCCATCAAGGCTAGAACAAATGGGAAAAAAACACATAGTGTTTTTGTCTCTGCTAGGAGTTGAACCTAAGACATCCACGTCATTGACCACTAGGCCACACCCTTGGGTGCCACCATGTATTCTTGAAGTGGTTAAGTCTCCTTTATTAACAATATAGATACTAGAAGAGGATATCCGTTTCTTCTTTATGTGAGTGATGTCATGCTATTCTAGGAGTTCCTTTCAAAGAACGTCTAAACCCCATTGAAAAATCACGGTTTTCAAAAGAGGTGTAAACGAGGTTGCACGCGTCTCTTTCATGAAGAAGTCACACTCTTCTCCTTGTGGCAAGGTAGTGCGTTCGGAATTACAGTAATAAATGTAATGTTTTTCATTATTGTTTGAAAGAGGGTTTTACTTCTGAGATTGTCCTGGAAAGTGCATCACCACACCTCTTGTGTGTAATATGTTCTCTCAATTTCATTAATTTGATCCATCATCGTGAAGACAAGATATTCTTATCTCCCTACCACCAATACAGGAAATTAACAAACGACATGAGAAATCTAGTAAGACGGATTAAGAAGAAATTCTTTTTTCTCCAAGAACTTAGTTCAGGAGACAAGTAAAATTTCTAGGTTGACTTTAGGTGCATGTACATGTATTAATTATACAATATGAACTTCGTCAGTTCATCGTAACTTCTAACTGGCAAGGGTACAACACATGCCATGGATAGGTGAAAAAATTATATAGGAGGCATTCCGTTGCCTTTCCGCCTCACTGGCTCAGCTATAATGCAAAAGGAACTATAGATATTTCAGAGGTACAGCAAAGAGCTCCATTGCCTCATCTTTATGTATAAGCATCCCACTGTAGAATTCATTGGGCCTCTTCGTGCTTCCTTTCTTTTTTGCAGGTTGAGTCCTGAGATTACATTGCGGTTGTTTTGTGCTCTACTTCTCTTATATCTTGCCTTTTTTACAAGTGCAGGTACTTCTGCACCACCCTAGTTACTGTTAATGTGAAATCTTTTTTTTGGTGTGTGTGTGTGGTGGTGGTGGTGGGGGGGGGGGGGGATGGTATAGGTAGTTGTTTAAAAAAAAATTGGTAAAGTTTGTATTGTAAAGGTAGTTAATATGAAAATCTTTTTTTCCTGAAATGGTAAAGGTAACTGCTAATACGGAAATCTTACATCTGAAATAAGAATTATAATAATAATAATAATAACAATAGACTTATTATGCACCCTCCTAACTTGTATACTTTACACCACTCCACATGTTGTTCATAATTTTTCTTCTTCTATATCTCTCTATATCCGGATTTAAGATGATCTGAAGCACACATGTACATCTCGTTAGCTCACTCCAGCATCATAGCCTCATAGAAGTACTGCCTCAGCTTTCTTTTATAGTATTCAACTATTCACATTGTTAATTTCTACTGGTCAAAGACCAATCCAAATTAACCTATATCAATCATCATCATCACCGCATCACCATCAAAGTAAAAACAGAAACCGAGGTATGCTCCTAAAAAACGAGATCAACGTGCTAGGAGTAACAATGCTAGAACACGCAATTAGGATTCTTGTAATATACCTCATTAACTACTCATATACTTAGGTTAACATTTCTGGAGAACACTGATTATTTAGCCAAGAACAAGCATAAATAAAACTAATGCTTACACAATCCAATTTCCTTTTTCTTCAAACTTAATCTCTCCAAGCTTCAATGAAAATAAACCAGATTTCAAGATGAACTAACGGGCATGATCTGAAACACAAGATGGTGTAAGGGAGGACATATGATGAACATAAAAATTAGAGGGTTCATGATACTATGGTTATTTATACTATCCATCAACTTGGTCACATTCCTCCTTCATCCTGACTTGAGACTGACCATGGGAAGCTCACATGTGTTGATATAGAGGATTCACAAGGCCAACTTCGACTAGTTAGGGGTTTAAGGGAATTAGTTGATTGATTAATTTTTTCTACAACATGGTGTCCATGCCAGCTTGTGCATGCCTCTACTTATCCATGAGGTACCTACTACCTCCCACCAGCACAAGAATGGAGTAACTTTGTTCACCAAGGCTTAGACTAGAGAAAAATCACCAAACCCTTTTGTCTTCTAGAGGAGTTCAAATCTTAATTTTCCATGGCTTCACTGACTGTTAATCCCTAAACACACACATTTGGTTGCAAAGTGATTTGATTATTGAAGAGAGCGAATTTAGTGGGTAATATTATGGTGTATTGAGCTCATGGTATTTCCGCAAAACTAGGTATTTTATGTACATTATTCTTGAATTTGATCTAATATGACTTGTCGGCACCCATGTTACAACAAGGTTTAATTTAATAGTGCATTTGGTTGAAAGTTGAGTTATTTAACAAGAGGTACAAGGATCAATTCCTAGTTACTGCAAAAAAAAAAAATTATAATAGTGATGTCCGGGCCAACTCTCGCGCACCTTAACTATATCTAGGGATACCTGTCACTTCTCACCAATAATAAATACCAAGTAAATCTGTCCACCAAGGCTAAGAAAGGTGGGAAGAATCACCTAGTGTTTTTGTCTTTGTTGGAATTTGAATTGAAACCTCATGGTTACCAACCCACTTCATGGACCACACCCTTGGATGCCCCAACTTGATGCAATTTTCTCCTTATTGTCTTAGTACACACACATGTTCCAGAACTGGACCCACCTTAGCCAGGGGCAGATCTAGGGGGTGCCAGGGTATTCATCAGAAACCCCTTAGCAGAAATTTACATTGTATATATAAGGGAAACCACCGGAATACTATAGAATGATCTAAAGAGTGTTATAAATTACTCAACTTTTAGTCAATTAGGCTATATGATCTTTGCTTGCAACATCTCTAACTATTCAATTAGTGTCTTTCACTTAAAGAATCACACCTTTTCCAAAGCTTACTATTCCTGAGTGCAGATTGGTGATTCACACGGATGAGCAAGATATGCGGAAGATGGGGGTTTTGCCTCCTCATTTACTTTTACTTATGCCATGATGATCATGGACAGCTAAGTTGCACGAACTCTTTACTTTCGATGCCGTACTTGTGTAACTGGATTGTATTCCAAAGATATGATTATGGGCAGCTTATCTCTAATTAAACTTTCTTTTGTAACTGGATTGTATTCCAAAGATATGATTTTAGAAATCGCTTGCACTAACTATACCATCAATGGGAACTTCACTTTCTGGTTAAGAAAGAACTTTTTTTAAAAAAATGTTTTTTGTATATACAAAATTTTGAATCATTGAACACAAAGACTAAAGGTTGGCGTAGTGATTTAGTGGAACCAAAATTCATTTCAAGTTTAAACTAATAAACCGATAACACAAAATACATAAGTACACCATGGTTATCAAAAAGAATACTCCCTCCATTTCACAAGAAAATATATATATATATATATATACCTTAGAAATCAACCAGGCTTTCTCGATGCGTTGAACAAAGTTGGATGAACCATCAACAGCTGATGCTCTAACAATACAAATTCTCGGTATTTTGTTTACTCCTCTAGGGATGATGAACAATTTATGTGATGAAAATTGATTGACTAAATCTGATTTATCACAAATTATAGGTCTAGAAGAACATGTACAACTACCATTACTAGCCATTTCTTTCTTACCCTAATTTTCAAATGGAGAAGAAATAATGAAGACGTAGCAACCTACGATTTTGCTTTGCTTTTCTTGTGGTGTAAACTGTTTTTTCAATAGAAAATTTCCGTCTCATATTAGTAGTCATGGACCGACGTCCAAAATTATACATTTCTAAAAAGTGTATTTTTATATATTTTAATGATTAAATAATAATTATGAAAGTAGTATTTATTTGAAGAGTTAAAATCATTAAATATAAAGTCAAAAAAGAATCACATAAAATTGTATTTATATTTAATAGTTTTAGAAATTTAATAATTTTATTATTTATAATTTTAAAAAGTGTGATACTTACTGTAATATTAGGGGTAAAATTAAAAAAAAATTTAAAATAATTAATTTTATATGTAAGATAAATAATTTTAAACAAATAAAATTAGAAAAAAGGTCAAGTATTTTTTAAATGAAGGGAGTATATAGATATTAGTTTCCTTTGGTCATTTTAATGAATAAATAACATGAAAATTAAATAGTGTTTAATACTCCCTCTCAAAATAATATGTTGTAAAATATTTTTTTGAATGATCCGGGTTTCTGGCCATTTATCGCGCACTACAGTAATAGATATTAGGTAACTCTATCCTATTATCTCAGTCCATAAGACTAGAAGCCTAAAACAAATGAAAAAAATCACCTAATATTTTTTCGTCGGAAATTAAACTTGAGACTTTAAACTACATGGTACTTCAACCTACTTTATTGAGTAAATATTTTTAAAGGTTAAATAAAATTATATTATTTTTTAATTTTATTCTTCATAATAAATTATTTTTAAAGATTATAACCACTAAATATTTTGAAAACTAATTATTTTTAAAGACTAGAAACACTAAATATAAGAAAGATTATTCTATTTTAATATATAAATGAGAGTAAAACTATTTTAATTTCATGATAAATAGTTTTAAATATAAGGAGTATATTTTAGAAAGTGAATAGTTTGGTTTTAAGTTATAGAAAATCTTTATTTTTGTTATTAAAATAAAACACTGAGGCCTTCGACATCTTTCTCCATACACAGCCTACATAGCTCAATAGATTTATTAGCCATTGCCACTGAATTTATTAGCCATAATGTGATACTGTTTGAGTTTATCTTTGCACCTTCACGGCATAAATATATTTTTTAATTAGGTTTCAGAGATTTATGTCTTTTGATTTTAACTATATACTAATAGACATCAAAATTTTTACAAAATTAAGCAAATAAATATATACATTTTATATGACAATTTATATTCTGCGTGGCATCCTATATGACATCACATGTGTATTATACCATCTGTCCATATTGAGCACCCCATACTTGTGTCATACATTGTATACAAAAAAGTGGTTTTACTTGATGCTGAGTGTGAATTACTGTTGTGGGGCGGAGCCAAGTGAAAACAAAGTGTTTTGTGAACCCCCTTGGTTAGAAAATATTTCATTTATATAATAATAAAACTATTTTTTTTATATACATAATAAATATTAAATTTAATTTAACTTCTTTGTATTTTAAACCCTCTTAAAATCCGCCTTTTATCATTAGAAATGCACAATTCACTCTCAAACTCTCCCTCATTTCATGCTCTTTTCTTTTTCAACTCTTTCAACCACTATTGTTGACTGACTAGCTACCTTTCTCACCTCTTACCTTTCTTCATCAATGCCAGATTACCACTTAATTTCCTGTTCAAACACAACCACCAAATTCACCTTTGAACAGTATGTGTAACAATTGAATGTCAATACAGATCTTGCTGTTTCATTTTAACTTCTAGAAATTAAAGAAAGAAACATAGAATCAATACTCAACAACTTACATATACACAAAAAATGAGAATACAACCTGTGTCTGTTTCATTTTAGCTAGAAACCATCTGTCATCTGAATCTCTAAAGTCACAACTGACCGTCAATATTGACCTGTTGCTTTAAGCTCAGGCTTCATTTGGATCGTGAACATTGACTGTTCTTGCAACCAACAACGTCAAATTGAATGTGTGGACGTTCTTGCTCGAAAAGAAAAATCCCTCTGATAAGACCAAACTGATCTAAACTAGAAATCGTACTTTGTCCTGCCACTTCTTAAGATTAGACATAACATGTCGGCGATGGCTGAAGATGATGTGGACTTTAAGAAGCTCCAAGACTCCAGCATAAGTCTCTTTCTTGATCCCTTAAAATGCACAACCTGTGCCAAAAATGAATTCAAAACTCAGAAAGAAACCAGGTATCCTATTGTAATCTCATCTGTGCGACTATGAAGGCCATTCATCATGTGCCTGGAAGTTTACCAATTGTAATTTTTTCAGATTTTCAATAGCTGTGAACAGCCTCTTTTCACTCAAGCGGTCTATGAGAAAGAGATTTAAGAGTCTGCCTGTACTTTAGCGCAACAGTACAATTGTACAAGCCACAATGACTACATAATGGAGAACCAGAGTTCAGAAATTCTAACATGGAGAATGCACTTGGACGACTTTGTTTCAGTATTATGTATGTTTAGTTGATGATCATCTACACATTTATATGTCAATAGTTTACAACTCCTCAAACTAGAAATTCAAGTTTCATTTCATTAACTCACTGTAAATTTACAATTTATAATAACCCAAACGAAAGCTCAAACCGGAACTGTACCTTGACATCCAAGGGCATCCCATGAAATTGACCTGCACCTTCTGGTGGTGTCCAGTTGTAAATGGAACACGGCAAAAATAGCACTGTAGCGCCACTGATTTGGTCCATAAATGCTTGTTTTCTAGAAAACCTTCGGACATCAAAGGAAGATTGAGATTTTACAACCCAGGCAAGAGCTAATTGATCCCCGAGCATTCTGGAAGCTTTCATGAACTTTGATGAGTAGACTTTTAGTACTTCTTCCAAGAAAAGCTTCGCTCTGCATAGTAAGGGAGTTGTAATGCCTTTAGGAAGAGATGTAAAAACGAATGCATTTCCAAGTTCTGCTGTTAAATTAGTAAAAGAAACTTAGCACATTCTGGCGAAGAAAACAGATAATTAATCACAGTTTTTCAAAATTTCAAGCATACATAAAAAGAAACATCTGTTAAGTCTCTGGGATTTCTACTAGACAATTCTCCTAAACAATATCAGAACTACATAATACAACATGTATAAGCTTCGCATTCACTGAGGAGAACTCTTCACTGCTATTATAATCTAAAAAAATTCAAACACACAAGCAAATCGCCATTATTAAATATCCTATTTACACTGTCCCCCATAAATTCAGGGAGAATAGAATACAAACCAACAAACCTTGAAATTCCCTCAGGAGTGCCCCTCACTGCTATAAATCCTGAATTCAAAGGTTGCTCTTTGTTGTTACGGAATGTTAGAGCCACATGGAAATCAGGGTGATCATTAAATATCTGCCCCAAATCATCAACCACCGCAATATCCGAGTCAGTAAATATGTAATGATTCACCTGTTCCTTCCATTTTGAATGATCCGCAGCTCGAGTTTCTAGAAATACCTGCAACAAAAAACTATTAGTGAAAAAGAACAACATGCATGTTACCAAAAAACAAATCATTTAAGATTTAAGGGAATTAAACTCGACAAATCAACAAAAACAGAGAAGTGAGAAAATTTTCCAATACATTTACCAAAACAATATTTGGACATCTACAATTACATTAAAAAGATGGACATGTTTACATGTAATCATTGTAGATAATTGCTTGACAATTTCTGGAATCAGACAGATACTTAACTCTAGTGACCCAAATTGGAAACAAGCATAGAAAGTATTCTGGCACTACAACGAAGGCTCTAATAAGTACTAGACGACCAAGCATAAACAAATATTCATGGTAAATTCAACCTTACATGTACAGGATGATTTGCTAACAGTAAAAACAAATATACAATGGATGATTCAAAAGTACATGGACAGCAAAGGTCCACGTGCATTTGAAAATGAAAGTATACATTTAGCCAATTAGCTTATTGCAGTTTGAAAAGGTAATCTTTCCAAGTTGCAAAAGATAATCTGAAGCACACCTAGCATGCTGTAACCACATTAGGAATTGGGGAAGTTCTAAAACCAAATCAACATAAAAAGAAGAATACCCTTCATAATAATGAACTGTGCTCTTACAATGTAAGACCTGATTCTTTGCAGCATCAACATTTCGCGTGAATAATCACCTTGAATGGGCAGGATGGTCAGTCTATCTCTTTCCACTGGAAGTTTAGATGATGGATTAGTAAGGATGATGATGTTGCTTTGAGGCATGGTCTCCTGCATGTATCAAATCCAAGTCAAATAAATAGCAACTGACATCAACTTCTAGATAATACCTATGGTAACAGCTTGCAAATTTGGCTTAGCAATGAGATTTTATCGAAGTACTCTAACTTTGGAGTAAGACAGGCACTTCAGAAGTAAAATAAGTAAGCAAAACGGAAGTGCCAAGATATCCCGAAGGAATATCAAGGTTCTCATAAGACGGTTTTTTAAATAATAATTAAAAAATGATGAAGCAAACCATCCCATCTGTATCCTCCACAAAATAAAGCCAAATAAGTGGTCTAAGCTCACACTAATGAGTTTGAACTAAAGGCTAGTGAACAATGCAGGTTGAATGACTTTTCACGTCTCGTAACAACCTTCGTATGTCCCATTGTGCTGTTTTAATGCTTTATCATGGATGCTTTTATCCTACACCTTGTCGAACACCACCAAGAAGGATGTAAGAGGCCTTAAAAATAGGTGCATCCACCATTAAAACTTGGCAGTTGAAAGCCTTCAGGCATCTCAAACATACTTAGACTAAAAAGGAACACTTCACAGGATCAATCCTAGTCAAATTCTTTTGTAGGATTCATTAAGAGGTATGCAAAAACAAAAACCTTCACCATTTTCTTCTTGACTATGTCAAAGTGTGATAGGAAGAAAACAATAACCTTTTTTTGTGGATAACATAGGAAGAAAAACAATAACCTTTCAAGAAGAAGTTCTCCACAAATTAATTTTGCAGGTGGTTTGTCTGATTATCCAATTTGCATATCAGCAAAGCGGAGCTTATGACATCAAAGTCTACTAGAGAATCTTAACAAGTACAAAGGATAGATATATAATGTCTTGCACATGGGTTACCTGAATGAAATTGACAAAGACATTCAAGATGGCAATTGACCTTTCCATCTTGTTGTAAGAAGTGTTCCCAACCGTAACACTGTCTATAGGTTTGCCATTTATCTGCTGATCAACTGCAGTATTATATGTGGCAAACACAGTGACGATGGAAATATTGCCTCCAGCCTTCAAGTTTTTAGTAGATGCTCCAAAATGTATCTTGTTGAGAGCTTTGTTGCCTGTCATTTATATTAATATAAGTAAGCTTACCGATCTTTAAACTATATGCACGAATATATGCACATCAGATGGTAGAAACACTACTTAGTCAGATGCGAGCATATCCGAATACGCACTCATGCAACTGATTCCAGAAGTACACCTTAAGATAGCTAATTGAATAACAATACAATTGACAGGAGGTTGTTCTGAGCTAGATTTATTGAAATTGAAGTATATATAACGTAGCACACTACTAATTGGAGCCTCTCATGAAAATTTGAGCAACATAACTGGTTCAACATGAGAGATATCGCTTCATAATGTTATTGGATCGTATATTCTTATGAATACAAAGTTTGCACAGATTGTATCACTTCATGTCGTTACATAATGTCACGCATCAACATGACAATGGAATAACGATAGGATACAATTAAATTTAAATAACTGTCAAAAAATATTGTATTTAAAGTAACAATACAATACAATACAATCAGTAACAACCATCCAAGCAAGTAATTACAAGCACACCGT
>JBDJHY010000106.1:1417248-1428000 GCA_039654485.1 Withania somnifera | reverse complement strand
CTGCGACACTCGCGCACAAGAAAAAAAGAACAATTCTAGAGATATATGAAAGCAACTATATCTCAATCCCAAACAAATTCGGATTGACTATATAAATCCTCATTGATCATAATTCTTAATTTAAGTCATACCAAGCCAACATTATCTAGAATAAAAATACAAAATAAAGAGTACGAGAAGTTTTGTTTTTTCAGCATAAGAATCACTGAAATGGCTAGTAGACTCCTAAAAGATATAGGACCCAAAATAAAAATGCTAACATTCATATTCCTAATTAATTGGTGTTGTCTATAAAGATTTTTTCCTTCCAGTATGCCCTATCTAGCTCTAATTTTTCCTTCCACTATGCCCTATCTAGCGCTAAGTCTTGCATGATTCCAAGAGATTGTTGGTATTATGAGACAACTTCCTTTCGGGATTTTGGTCTGCCTGTTTCCTTTTAATACCTTCACATCCGATGGTTTCTCACCTATGGGCTTGTGTATTGTAGGATCATGAAAGCATCTCAAGAGACCTTCTCTCATTTTTGTCTCGATATTTGCTACTTGCATCTTTTGGTGAATATGGCTATTTTTCATCTTGTCTTGTAGATCACATGTCCATCTTAGCATCTGTATCCTTTCGAAACTCATAGTCTGATCTTGTGCATATGTTGTTCTTTAACCAAACATGCACTCCCATCCATGTAACATTGTTGGTTTTATGACTGATCTAAAAATAGAATGGATATGAAAAACTAAATTACGTCCATATTCTGATTGCCACTTGGAGTAGTGTTTCAAGATTTTAAATGGATATAATAACAAGATTCAGTTTCTTTCATTTGAAAAGTGTTTTTCCGTGAGGGTTAAGATGAGTGGGTTTCTCATTTTTATGAATTTTCTGAAAATTGATGTCCTAGAAATGTATTCTGAATTTTAAGATTATTTATCCTCCTTTCTTTTATAGTCTACCTTGGACTGTTATTGAGAATTTAAAAGTCAAATTAGCTGTACTTTCAATTTTCTCTTTAGTTTTTGTACTTCAATGGTTGATTTATATATTCCATGCTTATTTACATGAGTCAAAAGATTATTTCCTATTTCTGATCAACCAACTTTAATTCATTTTAGATGGATTATATAAATTCCTCGCACCCCAATTTTATTGGTGGGACAAAGGCGGTTGATATAGCGCAAACTGAATTGAGGGTTATGCAGGTACCAACAACTCTGATTCTGTTTCATGTCTAATTACAATGTGCTTGCATATGAGAAGTGCAATATTATATATAATTTAGTGTACAATATTCTAGAGTTAATAATTTGGAGATGCAATTGATGGTATATCACCATGACCTAAGACTTAGTTGATATTTGGCCATGAGAATTTCAAATACTACTCGTTTCTACTTTTTTCACTCCACCTTTCTCACAAATATTCCAAAATAACTTCAGTTTATACTCATGATCAATGCAACTCCAACTTCAGCACCAATTCCAACTTCAATTCCAACTTCAAAATTTTTGATTTTCATGTCAAATGCTACTTAGTATAATCTTGAATTAACCAATATGCTTGGTATTAGTCCTTTCAACGAAACAAACATATGCAAACGGACTGTTTGAGCACTTTGAAATTCTTAACAAATTTACGTTTCTTTTGCATTTGTAATCTCCCATTCAAGACAATGATTGTAAAGTAGAGGTGCTGAAGCTAAAATGGATCCAATCTTCTCTTTCTTAAATACCTTTCAGTACAAAATTCATGGCAGAGTTCATATTTTGCTTTGATTTTTGAGTTCTCGGCACAACTATTTCCAATTTCATGCTAGGATTCTTATGCCTCTTTCCATCCGTTTCAATCTTGGATAGCCCAATATCTATTTTATTGCTTCGCATAAAAGATGTTCAAGATTAAGTTTAATCAACTCAAAGAACACTTACATAATGGCGTGAATTTTAGTTTGCTCTTAGAACGCAATTTCATGGCAAAATCTCCTTTCTTTTTATGGGCTCAGAAATCTGCTCCTGTGTGTTCAAAGTGTTGGTCTTGAAGATGAGAATATATTTGAGAAGTCTCTTTACATAATAATTTAATAAGAGTTTTCTCTGGTATCTTGGTTCATATGGTATCAAAGCAAGAGAAAATATTGGAATATATGTTGCCGTAAATACTTAAAACTGTTTTCTGGTGTAGTTAATTAAGTGTACTGCTATCTTGTTATCTGTGGCGATTCAGAGGCCAAATAATTCAACTTATCACATCAGTGTCTTCTACTCACTGTAACGGACACAGTCATCAAAAGAGGCAGAAACAAACACCCTGTGCGCCACCTGAAGCAACGTCACTCTTAGTGTCAAGTCACGTGTCACATGTGCCACAACTGTCGCATCAGTGCCACATTAGCACTAACCTAATTGAACCGTTAGTGTTCAGTTATGACAAGTCACTGTTCAGTCAACACCATGTCATTGTCCAATCAACAACCATCCACTATTTAATTGCTTTCCCCAAAAACAACATACTTAGTATAATCCTACATGGGGTCAGGAGGGTGTTTATGCAACCTCTACCTTTGTGGAGTAGAGAGGTTGTTTACAATGGACCTTGGCTCAAGAAAATTGTTTTCAGAACAGTTAATGCATTAGTAATGTGCTATGGTGAAAATATTGAAGAAAGAAAAGTACTACAATAAAAGTAGGAAAGATAACCATAGTAGAAGAAATGACACTAGTAATAGAACCAAGGATAAGGTAACGTTAGCGTAATAATTTGAGACATGAGGTTACATACTTGAAAACCTATTCCTAGAAGTGAATCACACCTCGTTTGTAACCATAACGTGAGACATGAATCACACCATGCTTATCAAGTGTCAACAGAGTCCCACGTAGCCAATGTGAATAAATACTCAAACCATGGCTGTATCACATCATATATATAACCATATAAGCAATGTCATGATTATCCAAACTATGCGTGTGTCATGACATATATACACTCCATAGTGTTAAATCTAGCCTACACATTATGCACATAACATTACCCACATATAATCAGATTCTTGTGTATATGTTTGTCATATCACATACATACTCGCGCCTTGTACACATCGTGTATATGATTGTGCGACCATCTCGTTCAAAAGTTAAGCATTAGAAAGCACACTTTTATTTACTTTTATTATATTCTCAACAATTTCGGCATGTGAGGTGTGTCCTGTCCTGATATCATGTCGAAGTGTGTGACCATCTAAGAGAGCACACTTTTAATTAATAATATTGTCAACATGCTTGATATCGAAAATACCCTTTTTTGGCTTGATGAACTCAAGGAAGTTGTCTATATGGAGCAACCACCTAATTTTGTTACTCAAATAAAGATTTAGCTGACTTTGGTAGTCTCTTTTAGGATTTATGCAGTTCCGTTTTTTATTAACACTTCGTATGGCAGGATCTTTTCCTTGCTGTCTATCGTAGTGGCGGAGCTGCACTATAACATGCTTGAGTTAAACTTTGTATTATTTGGTTATATACAACATAATGAACACCCTTAGGACAATTATGTGCCATATCTCAGTAGCTAAGGGTGTTCAAAGGTCATTTCGTGCTACGGGTTTGATCCACACTGAAGAAATTTTGTAGAATTTTTAGTTAACAGTTTGTCTGACATGCATTTTTTCTTTGGAAATAGTATTGTTGTTCTCAATTCAAAGATAAATTTACCAACGCTGTATTAATCTTATGAAAAAAGAAAAATAAATTACCTAAATAAATTAACTATTTATATAATGAGAGGGTGTTTGGTTAAGCTTATGAGCTGGTCAAATTAGCCTATAGGCATTTTTTTTAGATTATCTTGGTAAAAATAAAAGTGCTTACAAGTCAAAATAAGTTATTAAGCCATAAGTTGGTCTGTCCCAACTTATTATTTTTCAGCTTATACACAAATTTTTGTTTGACCAACTTTTTACTATTATAACCCTAGTATTACTTCATAATTCCTAAAATAACTTACTAAATAAAAACCTAGCCTACACCATCATGTCACTTCCTCATCTACAAAGTTCCCATCGGGTCTCCCTTATCAACGCAAAATCAAACAAAGTATTTTGAAATTTTAATAAATCAAAACCAGTGAGACTACTCAAAGTAAGATAAAGAAGTTTGCAACTATTATTTATGTTAGCACTAAAGAAAGACTAGATCATAGTATTCTCTCTCCTACTTCCTAGGAGGGTAGAAACCCCCTTTCCGATGGCTTCCACTGTCGGAAATTTCCTTTCTTTTTTTCTGTTTTTATCGCCTCTGTCTTAATTCTGAATTATCTCTTCTCTTGGTAGTGATGGATGATAGTAAGATATATTTTGCTAGTGGCTTTAAGTCGTTTGAAATCAGCTGGAACGAATCGCGTGGCGAGGTTTGGTATGACTGGATTGAGCGAGGCAGGAACATGATGTGCAGGTCGTTCTTCAGGCAGAAAACCATGGTTCGGTTATGTGACGTTTTGAAGAGAGCATCTTAGGTAAAAGGAAGATTGTGGGAAGATGGAAGTACCAAGAACAACTTTCATAGTTCTTTTGTGCCAGGAACTACAACAAACAGGGGAGATATATTAGTATCATCAGCATTCATGGCAAATGAAGATCAGTTTTAATTATCCCAGAAGTGACTTTCAATGCTGGATGGTCAGTTTTGGTCATGAAAATGGAGAAGTTCATTAATTGCAAGCCCACAGGGACAGCTCTAAAGACTTACGGGAATATAGATTAGAAGATTCCATATGCAGTAGCATCAGGAGGAGTAAATGGTCTACAAGGGAGCTAGAAGAAGCTCAAACACAGGAGAAGGGGGATATCATAGTTATAGATGGAGTCTGTAGCCAACCCAGAATGAACTGTTCCGTAGCAACATCTATGGGTGCCTCCCAACTGATAACCTAGAGATTCCGACCCTATCGGAAATTCGTAGATGGGCAAGTAATACCTGGAAGCAAGCCCATGGCTTGAATGTATATGAAATGGGGAACAACAGCTTCCTCTTTGAGTTCACGTCAATAGCAGCTGCTGAGCATGTGCTACGAGGAATATGGACATGGAAAAATCAGAAGTTCAATTTGCAATGGTGGACTTCAATGATAGGAGCAGTTCTATTCGGAGCTGTCTTGAAGAATACGTGGGTCAAAGTGGTAGGTCTACCGCTACATTTATGGTCGCACGAGGTTTTCAAGGCGGTGAGTGACTTTGTGGAGGTTTGGTAGAGATGGAAGAAGAGATAGAGCTACGTAATCATCTGAAATGGGAAAGATTGTTGGTTAAAGGTGGTGGCGACTCCATTCCAAAAGAAACGAAGATCATGTTCGAAGGAATAGGGTACGTGGTGGAGATCTGGTCCGGAACTCCGGTTAGGTTTTTCATCGGAGAAGAAGAGAAGGTAAAAAAGGATGAGATAGCTGAGTTAAAAGTGACGTGTAACAGTTGACAGAATGGGGCACGTCGGGCCCTCAAAAGTTTTTGAAAATCTTAAAGTTCCAAATGCTGTTGCACATGATGGGATTTTTAAAAGGGGAAAAGGTATACCTTTGGGTCCTAAATCAGTGGGCTCAGTTGCGTTGGCCAATGACTTTAAAATATTGGACCTGGAAATAAGAAATTATGGGTCAACAGATCCCTTTTTGGCATAATTGCAAGCAATCTTAATCTTCCATAACAAAACAGAAGATTGGACAGCAGCAGCGCCTTTTTGACAACTTATGCAAAACTTGATTGAGGGAGAAAAAGAAGAGCAGAGTACCCAAATACCTATTGCCACAGGCGAAGATGCCATGTCAATCATTCAAACTGATGACATGCTATTTCTGGTAGATAATACTTTTCAAGAAAAAGAGAAGAAGGAAGTGGGGGACCTAAATGTAGTGGATGCCATACCTTTGAATGCAGTTGGTCAAATAGAGGCAGTGGATTCTGTACTTGATATATCAATTCCAAAATGGTTCAGCAAAACATAATTAGATTGGAGAAGAATTTGGAGTTCACTTTCAAGGCTGTGAGAAAATTGCTATGGAATTACTTATGAAAATTGATGGGAAGAGGCAGAACACTAATGAAGAATCCAGATTTTTGGTCCCGTTACACTCAAAGTTAAAGGAGCAAAAGAATTGAAGAATTTAGAATACGGTAGCAATTTTTTTGTTTTGGCACTAGAAGTAGGGGGATACATTATTAATCAAGATCAATGAAGATGAATATTGTATCGTGGAACGTGAGGGGTCTCAATGATGCAAGGAATAAGCTTATGATCAAAAGTCAAATTAAAAATTGGAAGGTAAATGTTTTCTGTTTACAAGAATCTAAGTTGGAAGGTACCATAAGCAATATTATCAAAGATTTGTGGGCCAATAGATGGGTGGACTTTGCACAGTTGGAAGCAAGTGGAACTAGAGGGGAAATTATTTTAATGTGGGATAGCAAACTTTGGGAGGGGGAGATATGTGAAATAGGCTGTATCACTTGTAAATTTACGGAAAAAACTCGGGACTCTAATTGGCACTTGACTGGAGTTTATGCACCAAATAATAGGAAGTAAAGGGAAGGGGTGTGGGAGGAATTAGGGCAGTCAGAAGTCTTTTTTCTGGACCTTGGGTGGTGGGGGGAGATTTCAATACTGTTAGGTTTCCATCTGAGAAGCAGAACTGTACCAGGCTCAACAAGTCTATGACTGATTTCTCTGATTTTATAGAGGACATGGAGCTGGTAGATTTGCATCAGTCAGGCGGTAATTTCACATGGAGAAAAAGGGCAACGCATCCTATTGCAGCTAGACTTGACAGATTTTTGTTCTCGGAAGAGTGGGAGGTATGTTTCAGAAATATTAAACATTCAGTTTTAGAGAGAGTTACCTCCGATCACAGTCCTTTAATTCTTGAATGTGGTAATTAGGAAAGGATAAATTCTTACTTTAAATTTGAAAATTGGTGGCTACAAACAACGAACTTTAAAGAGAGTCAAAGATTTGTGGGATTCTGGTGTTTGTGTTGGAAGACTTGACTTCATTTTAGCTTTCAAATTGAAAGCCCTAAAGGAGAAAATCAAAGAATGGAGCAGAACAATTCAAGGTAATCTCGGTTTACAGAAACAAGATATACTGAGACAGTTGACTGAGTTAGAGGAAATTGTTGTCTGAAGATGAGGTCTATTTAAGGGCGGTTCTATTAGTGGAATTCGAGGACATAACTAAGAAGGAGGAAGTAGCTTGGAGGCAAAGATCCGGGGCTTTGTGGCTAAAAGGAGATATAAACACTAAATTCTTCCATAGAACTGCCAATTGTCATTGGTGGTACAATAATATAGACAAGTTGCTATTAAGTGGAACCAACATAGTGGAAACAAATGGAGATCAAAAGGAGATCATAGAGTTTTATCAAATTTTGTACTCAGAATCAGAAGCTTGGAGACCGTATTCTAACCATAATTCAGGGACTTCGATCAGTGAAGAAGATAACAACATGTTACAGAGTCCGTTCGGGGAACAAAAGATTAAAGATTGTGGTATGACATGTGCAGGGGACAAAGCACCTGGTCCTGATGGTTTTTCTATGGCTTTTTTTTTTATCAATTGTTGGCAGGTGGTGAGCAAAGAAGTGGTAGCTGCGGTCCAGAACTTCCATGAACATGTTTATTTTGAGAAGAACTTTAACGCTACATTCATCGCTTTGATTCCAAAAAAGGCATGGACAAAAGAATTGAAGGATTTCAGACCTATTAGTTTGATAGGAAGCTTTTATAAAAAAATTCAAAAATCTTGACTAAGAGGCTTAAGAAGGTAGCATCCAAATTAATAAGATGCTCGTCAAATAGCATTCATCAAAGTGGACAGATTATGGACGCGATCTTGATAGCCAATGAATACGTGTATGAAAGAAAGATCAACAAGATTCCTAGCATTTTATGCAAGTTAGATATAGAAAAAGCATACGACCACCTCAATTGGGAATTTTTTTGGAAGTCACTGGAGAACAAGGGTTTTGTTGGGGAAATGGATCTCCTGGGTGAAGTTTTATGTCACCACAGTGAGATTCTCGATTTTGATTAATGGTTCTTCATCTAGTTTCTTTTCTTCAGAGAGAGGATTGAGACAAGGGAATCCCCTCTTCCCTTTTCTCTTTATTCTAGCAATGGAGGGCCTTAATGACATGTTAAAGATCGCTCAGACAAATAAGTGGATAAGGAGCTTCAACGCACAGTTGGGTGATGGTCAAGAGTTGTGTATATCCCATCTACAATATGCTGACGATACTCTAGTATTTTGTGATGTAGACAGGGAGCAACTTAAGTACTTACGAGTTATTTTCATTCTCTTTGAAGCCATCTCCGGACTTCACATCAACTGGGTAAGTTTCATTTACCTAGTGAATGGGGTTCCAGAAATCAACACTTTAGCCAACATTTTGGGTGGCAAAATAGGCGAGTTACCTACTATTTACCTGGGCATGCCCCTGGGTGCGAAGAGTAAGTCAAAGGGTATTTGGAATTCTGTGCTAGAGAAATGCGAAAAGAAGCTTGTCAATTGGAAGAGTCTGTATTTGTCTTTGGGAGGTAAATTGACACTCATCAATTTACCAACCTATATGGTATCTATATTCCCTACTCCAGTCAATATTCTGAACAAATTGGATGCTATTAGAAGGAACTTTCTCTGACAAAGAAGTTGTGAAAACAAAAAGTTTCATCTGGTGAAATGGGATTTTGTGATAACTAGCAAGAAGGAAGGTGGTTTGGGTATAAGGAATTTGAAATACCACAACAATAGTCTTCTTTTGAAATGGTTATGGAGATTTTCTTCGAACGAACAATCACTATGGAAAGAAACCATCAAGACAAGATATCGGATGGAGAATTTCTGGACTAGCATGTTTGTAACACATCTTTATGGAACTGGTGGTTGGAGAACTATTAGGAATTTGTGGCCTAAGATCATTAGCAATTCCAAAATCAAGGTAGGTAATGGAGGGAAGACCTTATTTTGGGAGGATATATGGGTTGGCAATCAAACTTTGAAGTCTAGGTTTCCTGTTTTATACAATTTGAACCTACGAAGAAGGGCAACAATTAAGGAGATGAGGGATAATTTTGGATGAAACTTCAGGTTCAAAAGACATCTAAATAATTGGGAGGTGGATGAGTTGACAAAATTCCATAGTACCCGGGAACATTTCATGAATTTTAACACAAGGGAGGACAACTTAGTTTGGACAGGAGACAGGAAGAGTAGATTTTCTGTTAAATCTGCTTATAAGTGCTTACAAAGATCAAATACACAACTTGGTAGCTGCCCTAGAAGATGATATGGAAAATAAAAATTCCTCTCAAGCTAGCATGCTTTTCATGGTTATTGGCCAATGCTATTTTGACTCAAGATAATCTTATGAGAAGGGGTGTTCAATTGTGTTCTAGATGTTACTTTTGTGGAGTTGAGGTTGAGACAATAAATGATCCTTTTTTTACATTGTAAAGTGATAGAGAAACTATGACAATTTTTCATCAACTCTAGGGGTTTTAGGTGGACAATGCCAAGGAAAATCCATGAAGCTTTAGCTTGTTGGAGTAGAGATGACAATCAGTCAGGTTACAGGGACCATTGTCCCGGCTTGCATTTGGTGGACTATTTGGAGAGAGAGGAATCAGAGGTACTTTGAAGATAAGAGTTGTACATTTCAAATATTAAAGAAGAATTGCGTAGTGCTTTTCTATTTTTGGTGTAACCTTTAGAAGTTGAGGACTTCTCTTGTGTTTTAGATTACTTATGAATAGATAGGTGGTTGGCTCCTTTGCCCTCCATTTTGTAATTACTACTGGAACACCTTTGATGTTGTTCCTTGTTTATATATTATATAAAAGTTACCACTCTCAACAAAAGAAAGTAAGATAACTTTTTATTTTTTTAGTCACTCTTTTTCATATTCTTTAGTTTGTAAAGTTTATTTGCATTTTGTTAGTATAAAAAGATGTGATTGTTTTGCTTTAAAAATTTGATGCTTTTGGATTCTTTTTTTCAATCACTATTTTTATTTTTTTAGCATAAAATCAGATAAATCTGTATTAGCATAAATAGTTTTAAGAATATTAAAGTCATTTTGACAGAAAAAGTGTTTATCAACACTTTTGCCCAAAACACTTTAATTGCTTATGGTCAGTTTCAGCACTTTTATCCGAACACATAACTGCTTATTTTTAAAATCAGTTTCAATACTTAAAAATGCTTATCAACACTTAATGCTTTCAGCTATTTTAAATCAGCTAAGCCAAATGGGCTCTTAGACAAATATAATTATATATTAAAAAGTAAAAACTGTCAAAAGAAGATGTTGGTCCATCAGATATGGAGTTTACAAGGGGGAGAGGTTCTTTGGGATTTGAGGTTTAGGAGAAATCTACAAGACTGGGAGATTGAAGAATTTCAAAATTTGACTGCATTGTTTCACAAACAAAAAGTGTTTCTGGATACTGCTGATGTATGGAGATGGGGTCAGATGGAAGTGGTGTTTTCTCACTGAAACTTTTTTACGAGAAACTCCTATCTAGGGAGGATTCAACTTTTCCACACAGTTCGATTTGGATCCCCATGGTACCTCAAAAAGTTTGTAATCTCCGCTGGCAAGGCTTTTATATCTTTTAACCAAAACTAATCCCAATCTCCTAAGTTAATAGTTCTCAAAAAAAAAAAAAAAAAAAAAAAAAAAAAAAAAAAAAAAAACCAACCCCCCTCTCCTTTT
>JBDJHY010000106.1:1394690-1406782 GCA_039654485.1 Withania somnifera | reverse complement strand
CTTGCAAGATCGATTTGTGTCCACCTAATGTTGCCACATGCACTTTGATTGATAGTACATTGTCAAGTGACTCTTTGCCACGAAGTGATACTATCCTTGTTGAGGATGTACCAACGCTACTTGATCTTATTGATGATCGGGCTAACTCTCCTAGGGAGACCAATCCATGTCCATTTAGTGTTGATACATGTACTCCCCATGATAGTACATTATCTTGTGTTAATGAAGACGGTGATGATCAACTTGATTCTAAATGTGAACCACTAGTTGAGGATGTTGGTGGTGTGCTTAATGAGCCTCCGACTAGTGTTGTTGATAATAAGGTTGATCATGTGGTTTGGAGTGATTCTTTAAGCTTGCCAAATAATGTGGGCCGTATTTCTAGTCTTGCTCATACAAGTCGTGTGCTTAATGATGTGTCAAGCATTGATGTTTGCCTTTTTTAGAGTAAACTAGCATGTTTAGAATCTCCTTCTATAACTGATAGTTCTCTCTTCAAGTAAAATATCTTGTTTGAATTTGATGATGAAATCACTCGTTGTGGGACACCTAATGGGGTGCAACATGATGATGTGGGGACTTTTCTTGAGGGTTACCATATTTAGGGGAACCCAATATGGTGTGAGGATGTTCCTCCCAAAGTTGAAAACCTCTTCTACAAAGACGGAAGTACGCTAAGGGGTACATAACTTATTGAAGGAGGAAAAGGTATTAACTCCCTGTGTTTCTTCTTCTTTGAATGATCCTATTCTTGATGGCATGTATGACGCTATTGCAGTGGATAGTCGTTATATATTCGGGAACACCAAAGATGAAGTTGTTTTAAGAGACACCTCTGGTATTATCTATTTGTATATGATGATTCTCATGTATGTGAGATTGATTCCTATGTAAATAGGAGTGACAACCGGCTCTATGGAAATGTTGATCCCATGTCTTATGATGCTTTCCTATTTGACCCAAGTGTTAGTTGTCATTGCCTTTATGGTAATGAAGAGCTTGGTCTCCATGACAAGCTTAACAAGAATGTAGTGGTTGGCATGTTTGTTAGAGTAAATAGTAGTAGCACTTGTTTTCAATCATGTGATTATCATTTGGAGTTATTACTTGCTTCTCTGTGCTTAATTGTGATCTATATGCCAACATGTAGGGGGATACCTTTGTATTCGACCCCGGTGATGGATCGGGAGAAGTCTCACCCTTGATGATAGCCAATGCATTAGGTGGAATGCTAACTTGGGTTGACCTTGTTGATGATGTTTCGCCTAACCATGTGGGCTATTTTGTGTTATTTGACTTGAAGGGGTGTTGGTGCTTCATGAAATATAAGACCATTGATGATTTGCCTATTTGTTTGCTTGAATACAATGGTTCTCTTGTTATGCCCCTTTGTCAAATCACTTTGAATAGCCAAGTAGACCTTGTTAGGCTCTATTTTGATGTTTGGTTATATGTTAAGTGTGTGCAACTATAGTATAGGGTAGATTTGTTATTACTAACCCTGCCATGAGGAAGTATTCTTTATTGTCTTTCCCGATGGTTTTGCTAGGTTCAGATTCGAGGACAGATCTTTTTTTGAAGAAGGAGAGGATGATATGATAATGCCCGAAGCTAAACTTGATAAGTCAAAGTATGGAAATATTATTCGAGAGATGCAAGCTATGAGTACTTCGAGAATGATGTTGATGGCTTTGAAGATCCTATTTAGTATTCCTCGGGATCAAAATAGTGTTTGGTTGACCGCTTGGGACAAGAGGAAAGCTCGAGAGAGGGGAGGATCTTGTACAAAGGATGGCAAGCCCGCCTGGGAGAAGAATGTTCGCCCAACAAGCCGCCAAAGAGTAGAAGAATCGCCCCAAGCTTCGTCCAAAATGGAAGATTCGTCCATTTTTAGGCTAATAATGTAATTAACTTAAGTCGTTGCCTACATATAGTTGTTCTTTTATTTTATTAGGGGACTTTAGACTTTTGATTATCATGAATGATGAATGAAACTCTTGTGAATTTTGTATCTCTTTGGTGGAAATTGTAAAGTTTTTGGCAAAGCTTGACTTATGCCGTGTAGAAATGGTAGTTTCTAATGAACTCGATTTCCTCGGAGTTTCCATAAGAGTTTCGTGCTTGATTCGGATCAATTGAATAGGTCTTAGGGTCTGATACAGCCTTCGAGTAGTAGATTTCCTTTTCTTGTGTATAACTATGTATCCTCTATCTTTATTGCTTCCGCCTATCCGTTTTCATATCCGACCCACAACAATGACAGAACATCCTGAATAATCGACTCTACACGAGAGTTGTAGAGTTTTTTCAGGTTCTCTTATTATTACAGGAAAGGCTTCTGAGAATTATTACAAAGAAGGGAAATAGATCTTAAATTCAGTAGAGGACCATAAAATTTCATGTTTATAACACCATATCAGTGCCACTAATAACTAAAACCCCTTTCAAAGGAAACAGTTGAAGTCAACTGATGTGCATCCTCCGACATTTGGAATATTTTAGTATTTATCTACATCACATCTTTCTCATTATCCCTTGTTTGATTTTACCTACATCTTTTTAGTTTTTGTTTCTTGAAACAGGAAAAAGACTAGTAATAAGATTGATGCTATCTATCTTTTATCTTCTCATTATTCTACTGTACCAACGTCGAACACTTCACCCAGTGCTGAGGACTCCCTAAACACTACGAAAAAGCAAGGCTGGTGCTATCTATCTTTATCTTATCTTCGATTTTATATCTCTTATTTGGAGATAAAGTTTCCATTTTTTAGGATTCTACCTTGTGCAAGGTTCCCTACATGTAAACAGGAGCCTCCTTTTCCTTTGATTCATTTAACAATATTTATTTTATGAGTTGATCCCTAGTCTCACTTCTCCTATCTACCTGTCTCTGATTATCTCCCTTCTCTCTGTTTCTCTCACTTCTCCTATACACTGGGTTTGTTGTTGTTACTTCCAAAATCTTGTAATAACTGAATTTCCAAATAACAAATTGTAAGTTGCATAAACATAAAAAGAGTGAGGAATACTAGGGTTTGTACCTTTTATTCCTCCGTATGCTAGTGTTTTTTACTTCTCTGTGGCTGTTTCTCAGTTGCTAGTCGATAAATCCAGTACACCTACACACAAAATTTCCAAGTAAAAATCAATCACTCTACTTGTAAAAGAAAAGAAGACACAGAAAACTTACCAAAGCGAGGACATGAGCAGCGATTAGAAGGACAACTAGAAGAGGTAACGCTTCGAGAATCCATGGACCACTTAAATCGTGCTCTTGATTCCACATTTTGTAGCTCTCGCTGCACTGCTGCACGCTTCTATTCTACTTGGTACCGAGTTATTTTTTGTATGGATTTCTCAAATTCAAATATACAATGGACTAAACTTTTTTTGTACTTTGCATATTAGGGTACATGGATGGCGGGTAGGTTTTATTTTAACTATTGTAGTTAGACGTGGTTTTTTCTTATTATCGTACTAGAAATCCTAATTTGATTATCGTGCAAAGAATCGTATTATCGGAATCCTAATTTGATTATCGTGCTAAGACTCCTAGTAATACGTTTGTGCTGTCTGTTTCTGTCTATTTTTTGGAATTTTAGTAAGCTGTATTAGATTAGTTTAATTGTTTGTGGCACTATACACTCACTTTGTGAAAATAGATTAGGTTTTTTATTGTTGTATCTCTTATAGCCTAAGAAAGATTTACTTGAATATTCATAGGTTTGTTGTAGCAAAACTCATTCTTTGGGACAAAAATTTGGCCAACTAGCTTTGCTGGATGACATGGATAAATCTCATCACATTTGAGAACAATTCAAATTCAGATTTTATTGATCTGTCTTAAAAAGCAAAAGAATGCACCTATTTTATATCTTTTATGCAGTTCTTATACATCTGAGTCTTAGATCAAAATCACAAATTTTCTTGTTGCAAAAATTTTGTCAAATATAAAGTAGAGCAAATCCAATACAACTAAGTGGACCACTGACCGACATGTTTTTGATAACCGAGAAATGCCCTAGAACCAACGACACAAGGTTCAACACTCCGTGAACCCCTAACGTTTCTCCACTTGAACACCAAGTTTTTGTATGTGGTAAGGTTCAAAATCCATGACATGTACTAACCCACACATCATGCGTTGCATGTGTTGCATTCATACCACTGACCAACATATCAAGAGAAAGAACAATTGAAATTAGTTTTTACAACAATCAAAGCTAATCAAGTACATGACCAACAATACATATGATGATAATGGTTGCAAGTCAAACCACGAACTTTATCATTAATGTCGGTGATTTTCCAATGCAAGGTCGTGCCATGTATCTCCGTCAACTTGTGGAGCCTCTTGATCTGCAGAAGGATACAATTCAGACATCCAAATACGAGAAGTGATGGAAAATAGTCAACGTAAAAATAACCAACAAACTGGTTTTGTTCCGACTCATTGTATGTAGGATTCCTGATACCAACAACAACATTACCCAATGTAGTCCTACTAACAGGAGTCTGGGGAGGATAGAGTGTACGCATATTTTACCTTTACCTCAAAGGTGAGGTAGAGAGGTTGTCTCCGATAGACCCCTGGCTCAAAACAAAAATAATCTAGAAAAGACATAACAAAGTATAAGAAACAATAGGTAGTAACAAAATACCGGATGGTAGAAGAAAGGCCTGGCATCAAAAACTCAATAAAATGTGAGCAAACCAAGAAATGTCTAAATCACATCTATGTATAAGTGTTCCTGATCTCCGTTTATGCCAAAACCCATTTCAGAAATAACCCAACAATAGCATCAAATTCTTCTAATTAAATTGCCACCAAATGCTTATAAGCAAAAGCCACATGATACTAGATGAAATGACGTCTGCTATAAGGGGTTCAACATCACAAAAAACGAGAAAGGAAAGCCCTTTAGTACACAACAATCGTGGATGAAAAAGACTAGATTAAAATTTACGGAAAGTCAGTGCAGGCTTGCAGAGCCTACTAGAGAAATCTCAGAGATGACTTCAAATTTCAGCTTTCTTTTCAGAAAGAAATATAGCCACATATGAACTGCTTAACCAAGGAAATTTCTGTGTTAAAACGTACTCCTATTTAGGGCACTAGGGGCTAAGATCTAGAATCCATATAAAAGCTAACTTTACAAGCATTTGTTCAAACAGAATGTGGCGATGAATAACTTAAAAGTCTTAACTTGTTATCTTTTGATCTCACAATTGGTACCCGAATCAGTGATTGTAAAATATTCACACATTCAATATCTCCCAAGCATCTGAATACAAGTAATACTTACTTGTGTCTTCATTGTCATCAGTCTTTGGAAGTAGTACAGGTGGTAACGGGAGATCTGCATAAAAAGATGAATTAAAAGAGCCTTTGATCAAGAACTTTTTACCTACTTTAACATGTTTGAACTTTCTCCTAAAATAGCATAACTCAAACATATTACTAACCACCAAGTTAATTAATTACTATAACCACAAATCATGAATTTGTGGATAGTTAATCAAGAAAACATAATTAACAACTAGTAATTAATACTTCTATAAATAATAAAGTAAATTAAGAAATACCCATGTACCTTTTTCTCCAAAAATCCATAAACTTTATCATTCTTTCAGTTCTCCTCCATGTTTTGTAGATAATTTGTACTAGTTTACTAACAACTAAACAAGAGAAAAAAATGCTAGTACAATTTTTTTTCTTGATATGTAAAAGAAACAGAAGAAGAAAATTGAGACACTTAACAAATTGCAGATTTTAATAATTTTGATATGTACATATTTTTATTTTTTATTTTGGTAATAGAAGACACCAAAGTTCTCAAAAAAACATGAAGTCACAAAGGCACTGTACAAACTACTTTATTGACTGGTGGTTGAGCAAAATGCTACGTGGATTGTTCCATGCCAGTGAAACTCAATATGTGAAGAATATATTATTTTTGTCTATATTCTTTTATCATCATCATGAATGACGTTTTTTTCTTAAATTGAAAATAAAAAAAATTAAAGAATTTTAAGTTATATATATATAATTAATTATAAATAACTTTTGACACTGTTAAATTAACTAAAGTATATGTGTTTTTATCAATCTAATTTATTTTATATTTATTATTAGGTTAGTTTATTAGTTTATAATTTATAACTAATTTGTATATTTTTTTATTTTTTTACTCAATTTTAATAGTTTGATCTAAGATATATGATGTATATATCATTTCGAATTAATATATTAATCTACTATCTCCTTAATTAAAATATTCATTTGGTATTTTGAAAACAACCCTTTTACTTTTTATAAAATGTAAAAATGATCTTAGAGACCGATGGCGCAAAAAGATCATATACTAATAGTATAAGTAATTTAATCCTATTTTACCATGAGAGGATTTTGCGTAACGGATGGCGTTGTTTCTTTCTTAATAAAAAATCTCAATTTTAAGATTTGAATATTTTGTTTTTATATATCCTATACGATGTAAATTAAATTAATTAATTTTTAATATAAATATGAAATAATTTTTTTTAAAAGAACCTAAATTCCTATATTTAACGAGATAATTTTTCATTATTACAAAAGTATTATGATATGTTTAAATGTATAAATATTAAAAAATTTAAATAATTTTTTTGTTTATTTTACCATGACAAAATATGATATGACTGATGATGTTGCTTCTCTATTAATTAAAAATCTCAATTTCAAGATGTGGTATTAAAATTTTTGTAATAGGAAGTGCTTTTCCTAAATAGGTCCCACATAAATTAAATTTAAATTAATTAATCTTTAATATAAATATCAAATATTAAATAAAAAACTTAAAATCCTATTTAAGTTGCTGCAAATTCCAAGTTTCTTCTGTGAGAGAGACGAATAGTGTCCACAAAAGGCAACAACTTGGGATTTGCAATCAAAGCCAAATTATTAAAAAATGCCATTTTTAGAATGTGTAAGTTGAAAACTTTAGAATAAAATGGAAAAAAAAAAAAAAAGAATGTCCATTTTGGGAAATGGAATTATTTTTAACCACTTTAAGTACAATTGAAAGAAAAAACTAGTAATAGTAGAAAAAAAAAAGTTTTAAAGATTGCATTACTTCATTGGGAAATAATAAGTGTGTCTGAATTATATCACCTTAGTAGTACTTTGTTTGATGGGACAGTCATATATAGTGGAGGATGTAACTTTTCCTCTATTATTTATTGGATAAGGTGATCAATATAGAATTGAAGAATTCTATTTTTATCCTCTTTGTTGAGTAGGGCATGCCTTTAAACTACTAATATATTCAACAAAAAAATATTGCAAGTAAAAATAATAAAGGAAAACTTCCTCAGATTTCAGATTTTTTATTAGCTCATAGTGTATTTATAACTTTATACAAAATATATTTATAAATATTTAAGTATAATTATAGCTTTATGAAAAATATCCGTGGTACATACAGAGTAATGTATCTGTGATGCGTGAATTTGATTTTTTTTTTTTTAAATTTATGAAACATTCGATAGTTATTGATATTAATATCTAAAGAGTTAGAAATTTATATAAGTTTTCCTACTAATAATTAGAAAGTAGAATTCATTGACTAATTAGTGCAATGAATAATGGTACTTTCATGCAAGTTTCAATTGAGATGTTTTATTCTTTAATCATATTTAAAAGAATATTTAATTTTTTATGTAATATATTTGAAATGCTACATTAAAGAATATTTTGATATAAATTCTACATATTCTTAATTTAAGATTATAATTTTTTTAAAATATTTTATGTCAAGTTAAAATTAGATAAATAAATTAAAATAATAAAAATATTATAAAATGTGAAAATGATTGCAACATCTTTTTTTTTTTTTTTGGTTGTTGTTGTTGTCCTCCAACATGTCCGAGTCTTCAAACATTTGGTTCTTTGTAGCATCTAGGAATATTAGAGTTAATAATATATAATAGGAGAATTATTTATTTGTTTTTGGTTAGTATATAATATTATTAATAGCTAAACATTAATTAGAATCTCGGTAGATATAGATTCGTACCTTTTCTTTTTGCACTTAAAATATAAGATTTAATGGTTCGATTTGTCTTTAAATTTTATATATAGTGAAAATTTTAATAATTATTTTTAAATATAATATTTACAATTAAATATTTTTTAAATGAATTAAAAAAAAGCCCTGCTTTTTCTCCTTATTTTGCATAAATTTTTGAAGACATAAATAAATTTTAAAGGATTTACTTTTCTTTGTTTGAGTCCGTTGAAGTTCTGTTCTAGGTTTTGCTGTTAGTACTATATAATAGTGTTCTATTTTATTTGAACTATTATATTTTATTTGGGAAGAAGTTAATTCAAATTTTAGACAATTGTGGGAATAAATTTCTTTAAAAAAATACAATTTTCTTTTGGACTGAACTTAGCTTATTTAATTCTTTTTATTTTTAATATAAAAAAATTACTTACTGAGAGTGACATACTTAAGACCATATTTACAATCACATAGCAATAGTTATAAATATTTACCGGTATAATAATAACATTTTTATTATTTGCCTTTTTATTTAAATGTATATATATTTAAATAACTTACCTTTTATATTTAGCCAATTTATATGTTTTTAGACAATTGAAACTCAGAAATACATATGTATTTATACAGTTTACTTTTTGATGAAATACATAAAAAAAAATCGATTGAATTGCTATTTTCAATAAATAACAAAATATTGCTTTAAAAGGTCGGCTGACCCTGGTCTTCTTTGAGTTTATGATATTCCCCGCTCGTCCGAGATCTCTAATTAAAGGCCCAATTTTGTTATTTCTGAAATTACCCTTCTTAATACATGAATTTACCTCCACCACCTATTTCTATTGAATAGGACCGACAACCCCTTTACTAATACATGAATTTATATATAAATAGACGCATCAATTTACAATTAATTTTTCTAGCTAGCATATATATAACTTTATATATTTATCAATTATTTTTAATTTAATTAGTACGTAAACTATTATTTAGGTTTATTAAGGTGATTTTTTAAAATCTTACAACAAAAAAATATTATTACCCTTTTCTTTTGCCTTTCATTTTCTTTTTTTGGATGTGAATTAAGTGTGATTCTAATGTTGAGATATGTAGCCAAACTCACGAAAAGAAACAACATAGCAGAAATTATCCCTTGTGACAAACCTAGCAGAAAGTGACAACTCCTACATAAAATTCTGTTTCAATATACATTCTTGATGCTTCCAATTGTATTTTTAATTCCAACACCACCACCATCGTAATCACAATATACAATATACCAGTATATTTTTCATAAAATAAAATTAAAAAAAATAAAATATATATAATTCATATTATTATTTCGAATATGAATAAAGAGACTGTTTATAATAAATTCTCAACTTAAAATAACAAAATTTTAAAAAAATATAAAATAAAATAATAAATAGTAACAAAACAGCATAGCATAAATTATACTACCACAAAATAATACTATAATTTATCTATCTGAAATAATAAATCTCAGCAAACCTCAAAAAACTTTATTTAACTCATATTGACTTAGATATACTTTTTAAATAAGTATTTGTTAAAAATTTATTTTACTTAGTTACTCTTATCAAAAAATTATGTACTAATTAATCTTTGGCTATATCTTTCATATCAGAACCATGAATTGTTTTTTGTTGTCCAAAACATTTTGCTCAAATTTCAAAATAACTAAATCGATTATAATAGGAATCTTTAAGTATTAATCGATCGAGTTTATTATTTGCTTGTTTTCTTAAAATATAAATATATACAGATTATACGCGATTTTTATCGTTCTTTATTTTCACAAAATTTTACAAATAAATAAAAAATCTTTAACACACTTGTACTACATCAAAATGAAAGGTTAAAAAATCCATTTCATTTTCATAAAAAAGAGCTAATTATGACAAGGTTAAAATCACTTAAAAACAACTAAGAGAAGCTATAAGTAATAGGCCTTAGTGTTACTCATTAAATTAACATGAAAATTCCTTATGATTGTTTTTATGGTAAGAAGTCAATATATGCATTCGAAAGAATGGGACCTGTAACATTAAAGGAAGAATTGATGGCTATTTGACAAACGTTAAAAGCAGAAGCACAAGTGGTCAATAATGCAAATCCAAAAGTGGGCCCTAAATTTAACTAAATGAATCCATAATTGGCCCAATATGTTGAGATTTGGCTTATCTTGTTCAAGTATTGTTTTCACATTACATATTTATAGTTTGACAAGATTTTAGTTACCATAACCAACATATAACAAAATAAATATACGAAAAAGTTCAAAAGAAATACAAAATATATATTTATATACATATATATATATATATATATCCGACATTAGCAAATAGAAGCACCTAATTAACCTACATAGCTTATTATAATTCATACTCTAAATTAACTAAACTAACCTCCCTCTCTCACCAATCTCCTCCATTTCCCCCGCGTATTGGATTTTCATACGATTGTATTTTTGTACTTCTTTAAATTTGTAATTAAATCGTCTTATTATAAATAATACATTAAAATATTTAATATATAATGAAATTAAGCATCGGATATCTTGTATATAACTTCACCTTTTGTATTTTCAATTAGTAATATCTTGACGCTATATGAGATGTAATTCAAAAAAAGTTATTTTTAAAGCAAAAAATAAAATTTGGCTAAAAAATTTAGACTTCGATTTCTGTTCATGCTCTAACGACACTCCCACTCAACCAAATTGAAAAACTTTTATATTACATAAGAAAGTTGCTTAATTTGGTAACTTAAAATAGAATTAAGTGACTTATAGTAGCGGATGCAGATACATAATTATTTAGAATCAAACCATATACTTTTCAGAAGAAAATAATATTAGAATTTGTACTGTTGTCATTTTCAGTAATGGAGTCACTAATACGGTGAAGGATGTGCAGTTTTTCTTTTCAGTAGTCAAAATTAAAAACATTTAATATTAAATATATATTCATAATAGCTATTATTTAATCATCATACTCTATAAATATTGTATACACTTAATTACTTTATTTCACATAATATTGTGATAAAAAATATAACACTTATGACTCATTGTCATGATGAAGTAAATGAATAGACGATCATTTCACATCAAGCCAACTTACTAGAGATTGCCCCCTATTTGACAGTTGTGCATATGTTTCATATCAAAACCAATAAAGGACACTTCCAACGTGGTTAGAATTAGATACAGATTCAAATGGACTTACTAACTTTTGCTTAAATTTTATATTTGTATCAGAAAATTTATTATTTAATTTTAAATCCAATAATAAAGACGAAGATGAGTGCAGTACATAGCAAATTTAAAATTTATTAACTTCAAATTCCGATTCCACATTGTACAATTTTAAAGAAATAGTGACAAATCCCTGGTTACATCACCACTATGGAATTGAATTGCATAAACGTAACATCATAATGCTACTGATCCATTGTTTTTGAAAGATTTATGTTGCTCCGTCGATTATATCTATTGGGTCCTTTCTGGAGGTACAAAGGCATATATATTTTCCATCCTATATATTTCAAATTAAATTTTGGAACACAAAACTTAAAATAGCCCACATTAATGGGAAAAAAAAAGTACTCCTAGCCAGCTCGTTTTACAAATAGAAAAATAGGCCATTTGATTAGGTCTATACAAAAAAATCAAACCATATTTTGTACACATTAACAAAAGATTGAACACTAAATTGAGATTTGAAAAAGTCGAACCAAAGAACCGAAGGTCCACCCCTGAATTAACCACCTATCTCCAATTGATGTTGGATATCGATAGTCTCCTATTTACGTCTTCTCTAGAGAATTTGAAAGAAATACTGTTGCCAGTGGATAGAGTTGTAACAGACGAAAAGGCAAGTGATATGAGTTTTGTGCAAAGATTCAAGTATAAAATAACATAAAATAGACGTCTTTGATTCTTTAACCATACAATTTTGTTCAACCAACGTAAAGGTGAGGTTCTAATAACAGAATTGCTGCGCATATCAACCAATCACA
>JBDJHY010000106.1:1383245-1394590 GCA_039654485.1 Withania somnifera | reverse complement strand
TTGTAGTTCCTGCATAGGTCCTTGAACTCTCCCTCTGAAAGGAAAGAGCATATTATTATTAGAAGAAAACAACCATACTAGAAGGGGGACCAAACCTGACCTTCTAATATGGCTAATTACATGGACTCAAACTTTACAATGATCTTTAAAATGTAAGATAATTTAAACAGACATGTAACATCCTTCAATTTCATTACTGGATACTAGCAAAACACAAAAGTGAATGGAAACTTTGCACATACAACCTATTCTTAAAGTTTCAGCTATGCTGAATCTAGTTCATTAAAACTGAAACGAATTCTCTACCATATTTAACATACACATCATGTCCCCTCTTCCCATGACTCCTACAAAAATTCGTTCACATTTCCATCTTAGACATTAAGCAATACTCCAATTCAAAGGAAACGAAAACTCACAAAACCCCTAATACAGGTGAAGGGTAAATGAAGTTGGGCCATCAAGAATCATATTATCAGTTGGAGAAAAGGAAGAAAAACACAAGCACCACTCTCCCAACAAATTAATAACATAATTGACAGCTCACAGTGTGGTCCCTCATAGCAAAATTTCAGCAATTCTTAGTCTATTTAATTTTAACTGAAAAGTATTCTCTACTACCATACATAACATACACATTATGTGCCTTTAAAGACTCTCAATAGAAAAAATCATTCACATTTGCAACCATCTTAGACATTAGGCAACCTGAATATGGGCACTCCGGTTCCAAAGACAAAAAAAAAAAATAGAACCCACGAACCCCTTTATGGGGGAGGGGAAACTAAAGTTGGGTCCAAGGCAGCCCGATATACTAGCTACCGCTATATGCGGTGTCAGGATAAGTATTGGACCACAGGGGTCTATGATATGCCGCCTTAGCCTGCATTTAATCAGAGGTAGTTTCCATGGCTAAAACCTATGGCTTTTTTATACATAATAAACCTATGGCTTGTTAACAAAATTGTTGCTCAAAATCGTTTTCACGAAGAATATTTTTATAAATAAATATTTTTTTAAAAAAAAACTAACCAATACATGTAGTTTTTAATACACAACTAAACACTTAATAGAAAAATTCCATAATAACTCTTAACAGTTCTCTCTCATTTAGTTAGGACACAAAAGTTTAATTCAATATTCATTTTAGTTTGTCGTAACAAAACTCATATTTTGGGACCAAAGCGTATCTCATCATATTTCAGAGACTCAAAATCAGATTTTATTGATCTTGTCTTAAAAGCAAATGAATGCACCTTTCATATGTTTTATGCAGTTTTTATACATCTGAGTTTAAATCAAAATTATAAATTCTCATCTTATAGAAATTTTGCCAAATATAAAGTAAAACTGCTAAATTAAACAAGACACTCAATTTGGTACAAACTATGAGTAAGAATGACCTTAACATCAGCTAACAGACTAGCATTCCCTGGATCTGTTCCATTAGAGAGCATAAATTTCCAAGACAACTAGGATCAGTCGCACACGGTCCAAACTCGGCCCTCTTACCTTCCTCCACTTAAATACCAAGTTTTTGTATGTGATAGGGTTCGAACTCCATGACGTGTGCTAACCCACATCATGCACTGCACTCATACCACTAGACTAACAGACCAGTGACTCAACATATCAAGATAAAGAACAGTATAATCAAGTACATGACCAACAATACAGATGATGATAATGGCTGCAAATCAACCCACGAGCTTGATCATTAATGTCGATGATTTTCCAATGCAAGATCATGCCATGTATCTCCGTCAACTTGTGGAGCCTCTTGATCTGCCAAAGGATACAATTCAATCATCCAAGGATGACTAGATGAGAACTGATGGAAAACTGGAAAGAAGTCGCCATGAAAATAAGCAACAAACTAATCTATTCCGTAACTCATAGAATGTAGGATTCCTGATATCAAAACTCATCAAAATGTGAACAGACCAGGATATATCTGAATTACATCCATGTATAAGTGTTCCTGATCTCCGTTTATGTCAAAACCAGTTTCCAAAATAACCCAACTATAGCATCAAGTTCTTCTCAATAAATTTCATCAAATGCTTATAAACAAAAGCCACATGATAATAGTTCAACATCACAGAAAATGATTCAGGAAAGCCCTTCAGTACACACCAATAGTCAACGAAAGGGCTAGGTTGAAACTTTAGGGGAAGTCATGCAGGCTTGCAGAATCTACTAAAGAAATCTTAGAGACGACTTCAAATTTTCAGATTTCTTTTCAACAAGCAATATAACCACATATGAAGTTCTTAACCAAGGAAATTTCGTGTTTAATACATACTCCTATCTAGGGCACTGCAGCACTTAAAAAAGTAGAGGCTGAGAGCTAGAAGCTGTATAACAGCTAACTTTACAAGCATTTTGCTCTAACAGAATGTGGCGATGAATAACTTAAAAGTCTTAACTTGTCATCTTTTGATCTCACATTTCATAACCAACGTTAAGTGATAAAAGCATTCCCACATTCAATATCTCCCAAGAAAAAATACAAGCCATACTTACTTGAGTCTTCGTTGTCATCAGTCTTTGGAAGTAGTACGGGTGGTAACGGGAGATCTGCAGAAAAAGATGACGCAAAAGTAACAACGGTAAATTCTACAATGCCTCAATTCTAAAGTACAAGATAAATGGAAAATGGAGAAATACAGACAAATTAGGCATCGGAATATCGGACCTTAATTGAGCGAAAATATGATTCACAGTACAAGAAGAAAATCCAAAAGAAAAAAAAAGGAGCTTATATGCTGCAGAATTGATGAAGAAAGATCCAAATTAAGAAAAAGAAATGCAAGTCGAGAATAATAACCATAAATACAATTAAATACTATCTGCACCAAGGGAATTGATAAAATATATAATTCAGCTAAATATTTATTGTTTATACTGCTCTCTTCAAGATATAAGCCATATACGATGCACAGACTTAGTGTCTCACAGGCGAACTGGAGTGCTGCCTAATTGAAACAACACATCATCCTATCTTGGAACAAACTTGAGAGCTTAAGCACGCCGAGGGTAAGCATTCAATAAGACTGATGTGGTCGATTTCTACTAATTTGGGATTGAATCATAGTACACTAACTGATATATAATAATAATTGAAAGAAGATAGTACCATCAGCAGGAAGAGTATCTCGCATCCATTCTTCATCCACAACATCTATGAGGATTCCCAAGCTGAGGATTCGCTCTGCCATGCTTTGTTTTCTCAAGATACCTATCCATTTAAAAGATGAAATCTCTAGTTAAATGAGAGAAACTTAAGCAGGACAATCCACATCTATGCAAAAAGTATCGAATTAAAATCCCAAAATAGACCCTCACTTTGGGCTTAGGCTCTAAATCATCACTCTTCTTTGACTTGGAGCACTAATAGTCCTTATTGTTTGTCTAACTAGTGCACTTTTCACCCGTATACAAACAAACCGCTAGTTTTAACAAAGAGCGAATAATTTCATCTCTGAAGAAAAATTAGCCGAATTATGCAATTACTACCAGCAAAGTTCAATCTAGTTTTTAACAAAGAGAGAATATGGTTTCATCCCCGGAGAAACAAAAATGCATCAGCTGAAAGAGAGAATATGATTTCATCCCCGAAGGAAAATAAAGCCATAGCTGAATTACATATTATGCAGTTACTACCAGCGAAGTTCAATATTTTCTTTTCTTTAAAGAACAAAGAACGATAGACACGGCCAGAAAAATCCATTTTGGTGCTCTTGAATTTGGAATGTAGAAGTAGCAGGATGGAGTTCCCATATTCACAACTTCTAGATGCTGGTATTGTCCTCAATTTACTTAAGACTAAGAAAAGACTACTCATTTTATTTGTTATCTACCCTGTAAGTGCTAAAAGACATTAGATGTATACCCAATAGGCATTGAACTCAGAATTATATACTTGCTTTCCCAGATTAGCTAACATAAGAGAATCTAAAAGAGAAAGCCCAATTTTTTGGAAGCAAAAGAACCTTAACAAAAGCAATTGATTTTACTGCAAATGAATAAAACACTAGACACTCTTAAGTTATGATGGAGGAAAAATATTGCAATTGCACACAACTTAAGCAAGAATTTCAAATATCGGCCAGCCTTACCCTGTAAGTGATAAAGACATTTGATGGGCAGTGTGAACATAAAAAGATGATACTGTTATGATGTCAGATAAGCATTAAATTTGGAATCAATATACTCACAATAGCTTAAGCTAACGGTCTATCGGAAACAACCTATCTACCTCTGAGGTAGTGGTAAGTTAAGCATACACTCTACCCTCCTCGGACCCCACTTGGTGGGATTGCACTAGGTATGTTGTTGTTGTATACTCACAACAGCTAACATCAGAGAATGTAAGGAGAGATCCCAAGTTTTAAGAATCAAAAGAAACTCAAGAAAAATAGCAAAAAACAACTGATTTTACTACTCATGCATAAACACTAGACCCTCCAAGTTACTATCAACTATGACTACAGAGAAAAAATTAATTGCAAACTTAAAGCAACAATTTCAAAAAACGGCTAGCCTAGTCGGATAATTTCCCAGAAATAAAATGTAGAACTGCAAAGGATATGAGAAAACAGACTTGGAAAGTGATGAAATCATGGCGCTCTCTGACTCAAAAGTACTCCCTCCGTCCCAAAAGTATGTATCACTAGTCACTTCTCGATATTCAAACACCACAAACTTCGATCAACATCTTAAGATGTACCTTTTCATAGTAAAATTGCAAATCAATACTTTTCGGACAACTTTTTGAATATATAAATCTTAATTTTAAAGTATTAAATTAATTCAATCCAATCTAGTTTCAAAGAAGAGTCAAATTACCGCTCGAGAAAGGAAATGTGACATACATTTGAGACTTAGGGAGTGAAAGTTTACTTGGAGAGGAATTACAAGTGAACCAATTTGGCAAACAATGAGGACCAATAGTGCTTCATACAAAAAGGAGTTCATGGTAAGAAATTCACCTAAATGTCCCGGTGTTTTGAGTTTCATAACTGAACTTTCAGTAGCGCGAGTTTCCAACCTGAACTATCACCAACTATTTATCAAAACACATCTTCACCATCAATTGTTAACATCTGCTACTTGAAAACTCCATATCAAGAAAAGATTTTACTTATTTTGCAAATTTTCTATATATTAAACTTACAAAGAGCTTAGGAGTACTCTCTAAGTAAAGAATGCCAGATCTATCTCCAGTAATCATCTCGAGTAGGACCTCTTAACTAGGTTTTTACTAATACTAACTAAGAGGCTTTCAAAAGCTTTTCCACAAAAAGTTAGCAGCAAGAACTTACTTTCTTTAAGATACTAACTTCTTAAAGATACTAACTTCCACAATAGCTAAGAATTATCTTAGGTTTTCCGTTAGAGCGCTCCGAAAAGGAGCAAAGACGAATAAGCTCAAGTGACAGGTAACTATATAACCCAGGGAATACAACTCCATAAGAGCGAGAAAGTATGGGGACCGGAGAAATCACACAATTCCCTATTGTGATAGAAGTAACAATATGATAGAAGTGTACCGGTTCACAACTAGACTCTTCTCTGACTAGAGAAGTCTCGCCTAAGACTCTGAAGCGAAGGGAGGTGGTCCTGACCCTTGCCTATATGGCTACATAGTATCAACATTTTATGCAAGTCACATCAATGTAGGCGCAGCATAGTGTCATGGTGGTGTTAGCTATGTGAGACTGAGAGCAGCATAGCTATGCTAGCGAGCCCTATGTGATAGCTAGACTCAGAGCGAGACTCTCAGGTTGACTTAATATTTCTAGTGCCCAGTGAAAGGCAAAGAAAACCAATTCATCCTTAACTAAATCAAAGAGCGAATTCGTATTATCCAGTTAAACAGTCGAGTTACCGACCACTTGAGTACCCGTAGTGTCACAGCTCAGCAACATTTGAAGTCTTGTCAAAGATTTTTTTCTGCAAGAAATTCATGATTTGACCTAGATTGGCCAACTTCCAAAATGGCCCAATGAATCTAGTTGAGCACAGATCTACTCTTCGAATCACAAGAAACAATAGAATGAAACCGTTCAAAAGGGGTATGATATCAAGCCATGCATGGTAAGGCCAACTGATTAGTAGACTCGACAGGAAAATCAGTTATTTTTTTTTTGGTAAAGTAATTAAATGATATTAGAAAGCATCAAGAAAATGTAGAGATACAAAGGCACAAACGTGCAAAAGAAGCTGCTCTAAACAGAAATACATGAAGCTATGGCTTGGCAAAAGACCGGTAAAAATAGCCAAAAAGTTGGTCCCCGCTACTCTACTATACTAGAGAAAGAGAACTAACAGAATTCAAAAAGTTATTCACGTTGTTTACCGAGGAAAGAAAGTGCCAACTAAATAAACTAACTAAACATTTAACTTTGAGGGTGCAAGTAGAGGTTGATATTCCATCAAAACATCTGTTGTTTCTCTCCTTCCATAGGCTCCAAAATATGATTGCTGGACCATTATCAAGATCTTTTTTATAGATTTGTCAACTTTCCACAGCATCCATCTAGCAAAAGCATCTTTGATGTTATAGGGCATTATCCATGGGAGGCCAAGCATAGAGTAGAAGAAATGCCATAGGCCAGATGCCTTTGGGAAGTGCAAAAAAACGTGACTGACTCTTTCATTGGTCTGCTTGCATATGACACACCTATTGATGAGGATTACACCCCTTTACTAAGATTGTCTTGTGTTAGACATGCTTCCTTCAAGGCTGTCCAGTTGAAGCAAGTAACTCTAAGTGGTTGCCTAGTTTTTCAGACATCTTTCCAAGGCCAAACCTCCAGGATGCCATTCGGAGAACTCCATAGTTTGTAGCATTCTTTCACATTAAAGGTTCTTTCCTTGGAATTACCAAAAGGGTTCTGTCTGGATCTTCATCTACCAAAGTAGCATGTTCCAAAGTTTCTAAGAGAGAGATCAAGTCATCAATCTCCCAATCTTGAAAATTTCTTCTGAATGTTGGAGCCCAATAATTCTCCTCTATATTGAGCTATTTTTGCATCTTTGTTGAAGGTTATCAGGAACAAAGAAGGGAATGAATCTTTTAGCAAAGAGTCCCCAAGCCATTTGTCTTGCCAAAATCTTATCTTGAGCCCATTCACAACCTTGAAGGAGACGTTCTGTAAGAATTTTCTTGTAAACTGCTGATGTGTTTCCAAACCCCAACACCATGGGGCTTCAGCACCTTTCTTTGGACACCAGTGATCTTGAATGTCATATTTAGCCTTGATGATGTCCCTCCAACAACCTGCCTCAGTTTGTCCGTAACTCCGAAGCCACTTCATGAGTAAACTGTTGTTGTGGAGCTTGAGGTTCCTGATCTCAGACTGCCCTTGGGCCTTAGGTTGAATAAAAAATTGCCATTTTACAGAATAATCGGTTATATGACAGATCTGGTCGATCAAGCAGTCATGTAAAAAGCAAGAGCGAGCATTTGCGCTCCATACTTTGGTCCAAGATCCATCAAAAGCACATAATCCAAGAACCCTTTAATTCGTAACCTTCAACCAAGGTCCTATCGAATGAATAATACGGCACTTCATGTCCTTCCCGTCAACTCTTCAATTCCTAGCCAAGTTCTACAAGAAAGGATTGGAAGTAGTAATTCATTTCTAGTATAGGCTTGCAAAAGACCGGCTACACAATCCTAGCTCCATGCTAGAAAAAGGATTCTTGATCTTGTTGAAATTGGAGCAACTATTTCATTCGCATCTGGCTTGACTGAAAGGATGGAAGGGACTAAGAAGTCATCATATCTTGCTATTGGTTTTGAATTGAATTGCTAACAAGCAAATGCCCTGTGCTCTATTAATCTAGTCTAGTCTTTCCAGCAAGCGAGTGAGTGAAACTAACGAAACCCAGCTACACTGAAGACAAAGGAATTCATTGCGTACAAACAAACTCACATTCAACAAGATAGCAAAGTATCAACCAACCTAATTAGACAAAGGATAGAAATTCAACACCCAATCCAAGCATAATGACCACCTGAAGGAATTTTTGGAGTCTTTTTCTTCACTGGATGGGCTGAAAGTTAAGAACGAGAACGAAAAGTAGCACCGCAACTCCAGACCAAAAGAACGACACGAATGGCAAGCGTGTAAACGCAAGTTTTCTGTCTTTTGTTTCCCTTCCTAGACAGCAAATCAAAATTTGAATCTGTTTGAAAGTGAGCGAATCTCAGAGAGCAGCACAAACTTAAAGAGCTAACTTAAGCTTGGTCGATAGTCATTCCGGTCCTAGTTGCTTCCATAATCTAGGAAGTCAATCTAATCTCACTTTTGGTCAAAAGTGGTATAGATTGTGAATCAAATCTGTTTGTACTCTAACCGAATTAGCGTATCTTCCTTTCTTTTGGAGCTCCACGCAAGTGAAGCAAAACTTAAGTTACCATAGATAGGAGTCTATCTCCGGTAGACATTGTAGTAGATCTCCACTAAAAAAAAAAAAAAAAGAACACCAAAAATGAAAACACATTACAAAGCGTCTACAAACACTTATTCAAACCTTTTTAAAATCCTAAGAGTCGACTGACTCTTAGTTGTTTATGCCACGGATGCGGGAGGTCATCCTGACAATTAGATCTTCTCTTTATCAGATCAGGATCCACCTATTTACTTTCAAAGTTCTAATTTGGTTTAAGAGTTGTTGAATGCGTTGTTCCACCAGTTCCGGAGAAAAAGTAGTCACATGCTTCAAAAAGGCATGCAAAGTTTGATGTCATTCACACTTTGCATTTTCAACATTTAGAATTACTTTATTAATTTGAGAAAGTCTTTCAATGGTAGTTGAATCCATACCTCCTTTTATTTTGCCAAATAGAGAAAGTGACTTCTATTTATAGACATTAAAAGCCCTTTCTCTTTCTTATTATATTATACATAACCTTATTTTGATTAGGTTGTCTTGGTTACATAACATAACCCATCCACTAGATTTTAGCACAGAGTAATTGTCCTTTCCTCATACACATTTGGCTACAGAAGGCCTCATTTCTTTTGGTGAGTATAGCCACTTGGCTTAATCTCATATCACTCTTTAAGGAATAGAACACACTAATATAACACACATCAGAGAATTGAGCACCCCTTTTATTATAAGACAAGGTCCTTTCTTAAGAGATGGAGCAATCTCGACAACCCAAAATGACCGGTACAACCCGCATGCCTGCCTACTCGTCTTTCACAGGCATATTTGTACCCAACTACACTCTCTTCCCTTATAAAAGAAAAAAGGCCCCTCGTCCAATCCTCAATCGACAACAACTTCGTCTTAGCAAAGTAAAGTCTCTGCCCGTATCACTTGATTAATCTAATCAACCACTTGCTCTTCCCTATTTTTGACAGAAGAATAAAAGCACAAGTTATCCCAAGTAGTATACTACAATATTTCTATATCTCTTAGAAAATACAAATGAGTTCGATAATTAGCAATAAGCTTATTCAAAGATGAACAAAGCAAATGGTACACCCTTTAGGGTAATAATGTAATAAACCCTCTCAAGCCCGAAAGAATCGGGAAGGGGGCCTCGCCTTTGATAGCGACTTAAAATTCCTACACCAAAGAGCGAATAGTGCATTTTCTCCGTACGGCTTAATCCCGATCACTCTCTCAAGAATAGGAGGAAATATTAGAGCGAATCCGTCAGAGAGTACTCCACCACGAGCTGCCAAAATACATTCAGCCAATTGTCACTCGACAACTCAAAACAGACTAGGTCAAAACCATGTGATTTGTCCTCATTTACGTAATCCACTGGCATTAGCCGAACGGCCTGCCTACTCATTATTAACTAGCTTATTTGTACCCAACAGCGTGATGCTTTGCCAATCGTCACTCGACAGCATAGCTCTTGATTAACTTGATTGATCTGATTAGATGTTTGCTTTTTCTTTCTACCGTTTACAGCTCAATCTGTAAGTTCACACTAGTTAGTACAATTTAAAAAAATTCCAACTGTTGTATCAACAGCCCAAGGTGCAGACACCTCATGTATCATGATCAGTTTAGCAATGGTTGAATCAATCTCAATCACTGGTATTTATTCAACACACTAAAATCTAGTGGATCAGGTTCCATATTCATGAAAATTCAGGTTTAAACCATGCGATGGAACCAAGAAGACCTAATAAAAATATGGTTATAAATAATATAATAACAAAAAGAAAGGCTTTCAATGTCTATAAATAAAAGCCACTTTCTCTGTTTGGCAAAGCAAAGGGAGATATAGATCCAGCTACCACTGAAAGACTTCTGCAAATTAATCAAGTAATTCTAAATATTGAAAATGCAAAGCGCAATTGGAAGCAACCTCTACATGCCTTTTTGAAACACGTGTTTGCTATTTTTCGGAGCTGGTAGAACAACGCATTCAACTGCTCTTAAACCAAATTAGAACTTTGAAAAAAGAGGGGAGGTGGAAAAAGAGGGGAGGACCCTTATCCGAGAAAGAGAAGATCTAATTGTCGGGAAGTCCTATATTTGCGGCGGGAACAAGTAAGAGTCAATCGACTCTTTGGAGTTTAAGAAGGTTTGAATAAGTGCATGTAGATGCTTTATAATGTGTTTTCATTTTTTGTGTTCTTTTTCTTTGTTTAGTGGAGATCTACTCCGATGCCTAACCAAGATAGCCTCTTATCTATGCTAACCATCTGTATTTGGTTTTATTTATTAAGTTTGTATGTATGGCAAAAATCCTAGTTGAAAACGTTAACTGCTTATTAGGGGTGAGCGTTCGATTTTTTTATTCGGTTTTTCGTTTTTCAATTTCGTGAAATTAATAACCGAACCAAACCGAAATAAATTTGATTTGGTTCGGTTTTTGCAATTTCGGTTCAATTTTTCAGTTTGGTCCTTGAAGTGAAGATTTGAAAATTAAAAATGCCTAAATGGACTTGAGGGTTGAAAGTGGTAAAATTATTTGTGCCCGGGTAAGTTGTGTATCATGATAGTTGAAACTTGAAAGTGGTATAATTAAGTCACATGAATGAGATTGGGCCGGGGTAAGTTGTGTATTAATGAGCCCAATTATATAACCAAGTAATGACAAATTGAGAATACAGCATACAGTCCAAATAAAATTCGATTTTCGGTTAACAGAATTTATATATTCCAAAAACCGAAATCGAAAATCGAAAATTTTAAAATTAAAAACCGAACAGGCCCGAAATAACCGAAACCGAAATTTTAAAAAATTCGATTCAATTTTTCGATTTCAACCAAATTGTGTTCACCCCTATTGCTTATGCTAATATAATAATAAAACACTTATTTGCATAAATGTGCTGAAAATGTTGATCTTTTTT
>JBDJHY010000106.1:1372824-1383145 GCA_039654485.1 Withania somnifera | reverse complement strand
ACTCTACCTTTGCTTACTTATCCTTGTTAACTTTAAATGAACCTTTACGAGTTGAGTAAAAGCACCTAGCCTATCTTACTCCCCCTACGCAGAATAGTAATTCGTCCATTCGTCTAGCTTCAACCATCCAAAAGGATTCCTTATATAAATATAAAGTATTTCAGTTTTTCAAGTTCCATACCTAAACTATCGTGTGTGTGTGTGTGTGTGTTTTATGCTTAACTATCACCAACTATTTATCAAAATACAACTCAATTATTAATTGTTCACTTTTCCTACTAGAACAATGTTCGATATTTTAGGTAGGAAAACTGAAAAAGTGAATGTTTGATAGTTTGATGTGTATTTTGATAAATAGTTGGTGATAGAATTAAGTATGAAACTCGCACACATGATAATTTAGGCCCCGTTTGGCCATAAGAATTTTTCACTATTTTTTGAAAAAATATTCAAAAACTGGTGTTCAGCCATAAAAATCCAAATACAATTCCTGAGTTGTATTTGAAAAAGTGAAAACACCTGAATACTAATTTTCACTATTTTTCGAAAAATTATTTAAGTCCTTCCAAAATCATATGGCCAAATACAACTCCAACTCCAATTTTTTTTATTTTCATGGTCAAAACTCCTGCTTAGTTTAGAGGTACGAAACTCGAAAAACTGAAATACTACTTCTACGTGACTTCGCTCTATAAAAAAACAAGAGGGATAATTGTTTTAAACCCTAAAATAAGGGACTATTTTGGGAGTTATATTGAATCAAAACAATCTGTAATCTTCAATTCCACCTCTAATAATTGGTAATAATTCGTCTTCTAACAGATATTAAACATTAAGCTGTCTATTTAAAATTAGGGTAAATTTCTGGAGAGAGAGATAGAGAGAAAGGGGAACTTACAATGTCAATTTCTCCGGAGACGGACAACTTCGCCGGAGGCACAAAGTACTTGAGGATTCTGATACTTTAATCAAGTCGGCCTAATAATTGGAGGCCTTAAAAAGTAGCCTGTGTTGTTGGCCTTTGGAGTTTTTGACCAGGTAGGTCGTTTCGGGTAAATTAATTATTGTATTATTTACGATAATTTTATTTTTATTATTATTTAGTATTTTCTTTTTTATTAATTTTATTTATCTTGAGTTGATGATCAATTAAATTTTTTTTTTACTTTTTTTTTTGAAATAGAGATCTGATTTATGTATATTTTATTCTTTATTGATTTTATTTTCCTAAAAAAATATATATTAAATATATTTATTATTGTTATTTGTAATTGGAGACCTTAAAGTAGTGGAAATTTGAGAGACTTTCAAATTTAAAAGGAGCTTAATACATAAATATATGTTATTATTTATGTTTTTAAATATTGAATGTATATAGGCAGCCGATTAAATTAGAGTTGAAAGTTTAAAAATATATTTAAATTATAAAAATATATTTAAATTATATTTCTTTCGTTTAGTTTTAGTTGTTACATTTTTTATGTTAGAGCCAAACAAATTTATTTTTTACCGTGATTATTCATATATCTTTAAATATTTAAAATTATTAATTGTTATGATGTATAGTACTTTTGACGTAGTTATCAAATATATAAATTTTATTTCAAAAGCCTTAAAAATCTCATGCCGAAACTCACGATCAAACTTAAATTATTCGATGAACGGAATGTATTTATAAACCATTTATTTTAGGTTAGAGTATTTGTGCCCCTTTTCAAAATAAAAATAGTATGGTAAGAAGTGAAAAATGTCACACTAAGACTATAAAAGAATGAAACTTTTAGTTACCAACATAAATCACCTCACTAGGTTACATAATTGTAATTCCTTACATGTTACATTTAAACTTATATATAAACTATTATATAGTTTCTCATATTATGTTTCCCTACTTTTCTACTCAAACAATTATTTTATTGATTTTTTTTGTATAATATTTGCACTTAATAAAGAGAGGGAGATTTGCAAGTCAATAACGTTAAAGATTCTACAATCACAAACATTCAACCCATTTTTTACCTTGTGGACAATATAATATAATATAGACAAGTATTTAAAAGTTAAAGATAATAGTGTAAATTATTTCCTCTAATATTGAAAAATAATAACAATTTTCATAAAATACTCCCATAGAAGTCCTTAAAATTACAATAAAGGCATTAGAGAAAACCTTTCTAGGAACATAATTTCTTTCTTTATTGAGCCATCTTAATTAATGTGAATTTTCAAATGTAAATGTGATGTAAACTTCTTTAGGCAACCAACATTCATCTCCATCTGAATATTGCAGAAGCCCATGTAAGTCCAGCTCCAAATCCAGCAGCAGCAATGACATGGCCTGGCTGTACTTTCCCACTCCGAACAGCTTCATCCAATGCCAAGGGAATTGATGCAGCGCTAGTATTCCCATAATTTGCTAAATTTGATATCACGCGTTCTGATGGCACCTCTAACCGCGTTGCTATACCATCTATAATCCTTTGGTTTGCCTGCACAGTGTTAAGTAAGTTTACTCAGCGTGATAAAGAATGAAGCTGAGGTCTAGACTCGCCCTTTCAATAGAGTAGAGTGAAAGATCAAGATATTACTCATATAGATTTAAATCAGATGGTTGAAGTGATCAACAAGTGCTAACTGAGTGTTATGTTGATGGATGGATGCTTACTGAAGTGAAAAATAAGTTCTATAGAACGTAAAATAATGTAGATATCTAGATTCACTGGTTCATATCTTCCATAGATAACAGCAAAGAAAGGACACAATATCCATGATTTCGCGTGATCAACATAGTTTTGTTATCTAAGAAAATCACACCTGATGGAGGAGCAACCAATCGAAATTATTAGGGCCAGCTAAACCTGCTTTCTCTAAAGCTGCTTCAATTGATTGTGGCACCGCGCGGACAGCAAACTTGAAAATCTCTCTGCCATTCATCTGGAGGTAGGAATAAGAGGAACCCTTGGGCGGAAAACTATTCACGGAATGATTTTCACTTGATGCATCATCTGTTTCATTCTCTTTGAAAGTGGACATCAAGTGTCTGACAATGGAAACCACTAGTTAGTGTCAATCCGAAGATGAGCCACTGTAATGTAATTCCTCCTATGATGAATAGACGTAACATACCTTTTACCATCACCATCACTATGCAAGTTGAAACCAAACAAACCATCTTCTCCGATATCACAGGCCTAAAAGAAACATGGCTGTGTTTGAGAAACTGATACTGGCGAATCAAGAGTCACAGAAGAAACAAATTCACAACTCTGTACACTCAGTCTAACGGGCATCAACTTAGTCTTGCACATGATGACTACTTGCTGAACATAATGACACTAAAATATCCATTTGTATGTCCAATCACTTTTTATGAGCTTTATGTAAGTAAAACTGGTTGTAAGTTTGAACATTTCAAACTTCAGATTCTCTAACATGAAAGGATGTGAGTCCACTCAAAAGATACTAAGCAAAATCCTACAGTTGAAAGAATGATAAGGGAATCAATGTGTGTCAATTTCTGGCTTTGCACCAACCATCCAATGGACCATGGACTAAATGGCCACTGCCTCCATGTCCAGGGACCCCCCACATGAGTTACATCTCATGCCTATTGGCTGTTATAACTGTTGATGAAGTATTCCCAAACCGAATCAAGTACCAGGTCAGGCGCATATGCTAATACATTCAGAATGAAACTTGAAGGTAAGCGATTTTTTTCTGCTCAAACTCTAAAAACTATGCCAACAAGGATAATAAACGGATAGTACCAGTAATAAATGACACAAGATGCAAATTGAATCGAATTCCTAGAAGTGTATGAGGACCATGAAGAGTTATTTCAACTGCTTGCTCAAACAAATCTGGAAGCTAAAGTAAGAAAACAACTTTTAGTTTTCTGTCAAGTATCATTCAAACGGAAAACAACCTCTTTCAAAGGAAGAGGGGCTTAACACACTTTATCGATGTACAGTGACTAACTCCTTTTCCCGACAAAAAAAAATTAAGTATAGATTTCACACTAGTACAGAATGTCAGGAAGAATACAAAAGGCATTCATCATGAAATGGAACTTGAACTTCTTTCTTTCAGATAATGCTAAAAGCACATCTAGAAAAAGACACAATTTCTATTCAATAATTGGTTCAAAAACTCTCATTTGTCATACCTGCACAAGTACAGCACCAGCAGCATCACCAAAGAGAATACAAGAATCTCTATCCGTCCAATCAACAACACGAGAAACAGCATCAGCCCCAACTACAAGGACATTCTTAAAACCACCAGCTGCAATAGGAACAGAAAATTAATACTACAAGGGCATATCCATGAAGAAATACAGATATATTTTTCTATAACAGCCATCCATTATAATGACACTTCGCTATACCAACCAACTTTTGGTTGGAACCAATTTTTCATATTATGTTATATTATATATTCTCTATAGTATCCAAACAATTTCCAGACAAACAACGCCACTATAGAGAGTTTTTTACTGTAGCGAGTATCATTACCTACAGTACTCAAGTATTAATACATAATATATCCTGTAAAGACTGACAATACAGTTCATAAAATTTCATAATAAAGGAGAAGTTTAGAAGACTCTACCTTTGATGTAACAAGAAGCAGAAAACAACCCCAGTAAGAACCCGCTACAAGCAGCCGTAATATCAAAAGCCAATGGATTGTTCTTGCAGCCCAGTGCTTTTTGGATCTAAGAACAGATAACTATTAAGGAACTGATGAAATCTCCTTTATAAAATTTTGAAGTAAGAATGAATGAAGATAATAATAAGACAGTAGAGTAATTCAGATGTAAAGTTAACAAAGCTTGAATCGGTTAGATATATTCCCAGTAAATTTTGTTGGACCTGAGAAGCTATACAAACTTAACGATCAACATATACTTTTTCCAGAGACAAGTCAGCTATGATGCTCAGACTCTTCAAAAATGTTTTGCATCTATGTCGGAGCCTAAAAAGTTTCACTACTTTTGAAGCATCAGCACGAGACTATTGACATTTTTGAAGAGTTTGAGCAACATCGCAAGTCAGAGTACCACAACATGTCAAGCTAGTCAGTGTAACCATCTATCAGGGAAATTGAGATACCAATTAAATTAACTGACATTCCAATTCAAAGTTGCAATACTGTGAGAATCTATTATTCAGTAGTATGATCACATGATCATCAGAAAAAGTTCAATCAGTCTCAAGATGAGCCTCCTTTATAAAATTCACAACTCTCGGTTGCTTTTGTTTATAACATTTTGAGGGGAACACTTTTTGATGCTCAATATTCATATCAGGACCAACAAATGAAAATACGCTCTTAATTAACTATTAGACTGCTAAAAATTGCTAGTTTCTCTTTATCAGGTTCACATATATGCATAATTAAAATAAATCTTATATAACGAAATGCTTCATGCATGGGAAATCATAAGCCGCAAGCTTTCCTTGTGTTCTGTTCTCCTTTCAGGAAGGTTTAGTGATTATATTACCCAAGTTTTTTCTTATCTAAGTTGTTTCCTACGTTGCTCTAACTCTTCAAAAATGTCGCTTTATCCACGTTGGATCCTCCAAAAATGCACAACATTTGGAGGATCTGACACACACCTATAGAAGTTTTTGAAGCATTCGAGAAACATAGGTTGTTTCTCTAGAAGGAGCTTCACTTTGTTGGATTAAGGGGGATATCAGCTATAATCCTAGCAAATGCATGAACCAAGACAATTAAAAGTATAAATTTGTGAATTCTGTTGCTCCAAGTTGTAGAGAAATGGTACTACTCTACAAGGACGTACCACCGGAGCACTGCCAAAACGGTCATCTCCAGTTGAAGAACACATCAAAATTAGATCAACATCTTCAGGATGAACCTCTGCCATCTCAAGAGCTTTCCCCGCAGCCTCTACAGCCAAATCCGTTAAATTCTCTTTGCCTGTAAAAGTGTATATCAAATTGCATCCTTGTGGCATTTACATATGGAAATGTTTTGTATTATTATAAATACATATCTGAGGTACAGATTTGATCAACATGTGCTGACAAGTCTATATAAAGTTTAATTGACTTATTCCGTAAAACTATTCATGCACGTTTCATGGTATTTTGTCTATACATTCATATGTATACCTAAAACATGCATCGCAAAATTTGATTCAATATTTTGTATAAGTAAAAAGCAACATTACATTCTACTTTCATCAATAAAGGAAGTTTTGGAAGATACAAACGTGCTTTAAGTTTGTACACATGCCAGTTGACTCCTATAGAATTCTTTTAAACTAATTAGAAGAAAACTTAATCAGCAGTAAACTGATATGATGGAAGGACGATAGGAGGAAAATTGATATCAGAACACAACAACCTGTAGTAGGTTAGTATGTATCAAGATTAATGTAAGATTCACCTGAAAGAACTCTACGGTTACGTATCCCTGTCCGAACAGATATCCATTCATCATTAGTATCAACAATTTTTGCAAGATCATCATTGGAAACTCTCAGACTTGGTACTGCAGAACCGCATCCTACTAGTTTGCAGCCCGTGTTAACTAGTCTGTACATATATAAGATAAATGGTAAGTAAGAAAGCCTGTAACAACAATCTAGCATAATTTTGAAACAGCTTCTAACATGGAAAATTTACTAAGAAAGGGTGTATGTTACGTCTTAAGCAAATTTCACATTGGAAAAGGATGCAAAAGTGAAGTCTATTCAAGCCAAAGCACAAATTTACATGATACGTGTTTTTGCGCTCAATAATGATGTAGACCAAAGAACAAATCTGTAATCATTTGGCAGTAAGCTATATTATCCCGTAATTATAATTCTTAGACTAATTTATCACATATGGAAAGTGGTATAACGTAATCCGAGTTGGATGGGATGAGGTGGGATATACCACGACTAAGTTTAGTATTAGATTTATACCAATATATTTGATTGATGGTATATTAATCCGGGAATAAATATATACCATTAATCAAACATGGGATAAATTTAGTACCAAACTTAATCATGGATATCCCACCTCCATGTACCAAGGACCAAGGTCTGTTGGGCGAAACGTGCCATAGGCATTGGCTATGACAAATATCATATTAAAGTCGTACTTTCGCAGCTCAATGGTGGCGTAAACCTTAGTGAACACTCTTTAATCCCTAAGAGGTGATGCGTGTGATGCCCCTGGCGGAGGGCGAGCTAATAAGTGTTGGTCAATACGAAAGACAGACATGTTTTAGTCAAGTGAGTTTTCAAAAAAGGGGTGTACATGACACCTTAACCAAATCACACATTGAAAAAGGGAGGCAAAGTTGATGACTGGCGTGCTATATAAGACAAACACAAGTTTACATGGTAATGATTTCTCGAGCTTATACTACAAAATAAGGTGTTGATCAAACAATAGTTAAACACATTACCTTGTAACATCTTCTGCACCTTTAGCAGTACTGGAACACATTGTCCTGTTGATAGTTCCAATAGAGAATTAATCAACACTTAACCCCATGTAATGCCTATTGATTTAAACATGTATACAAAGTAATATATGAATGGTTTTCTAGTCCTTTACAAATTTTTTCAGTTTTATGTTCTTAGGGACCTTCATTTTTACACTTAACATATTTTTATTTTAAATTGTAAGAAGCCAAGAGATCTCTTTTTCTCTTATCTAATATATATGCATACATATTACACACAACTATTTTCTATCTAAAACAAAATTCCAAGTTCAAATTATAGTTATAGGTGTCAAATGGACGTTTATGACTGAATTTGATGGGTCAAAATGAGCTGAGTTAATAAATATCGAGTAGTTACTTGGGCTAAAATGGGCTAAAAAATGGACCAAAACCCAATTTCTCAACTATTATTTAAATTTTGATTGTGTTCTCTGTTTCTTTTAAAATTATTTAGTACCTAATAAATTTTTGTAATTATTTATTATGTCTATTATAAAGAATTCATTAATTTTTAAAAATAATTTGACAATTAAAAATTATTTAATACCTAATAATTTTTTAATTGTTTATTATGTCTAATATATAGAACTAATTAATTTCTAAAAATAATTTAACAAAATTTCTCAAGGCTAATTTGATGGCTAATAAATGGATGAGTCAATCACCACCCCAAAGTTAGCACAGATTGAGCGGGTTATATGGCTTCGTGGCTTAATTTTTGCAACCTCTAGTCATAATCAACCATTTAAAAAAAATTAAAAATAAAATATTTATACTATACTGAGGATTCGGCTTTCTATTTATTTTTTCCAAGTTTTTACTTGGATTAGAGAGGCATGTCATGTTTTGAAATTAATGGCCAAGATTTAAATAAGTAAAATAAAATTTTAACCATGATTAGGACAATTAATTACGTTTACAAATTTATCTTAAAATATTTAAACAATCCTGTAATCGTAGATCTACTTCTATATCTTCTGATATATAACCCCACTTTTCTTGTCTTTTTTTTTACCATGCATTTTTTCTTTTCTACTTTTTTTCATCCCTCAATATTATATATAGCATCAATATAGTATGGATATGCTCACATTCAGATATAGAAAAGTTAGAAATAAATTTCAATTTATCATAATATAAATTAATGAAATTCACAAAATAATAGTTGCCAAATAAGAAATTGAAAAGTATGAATCAGACATATTTCTTAATTTAAGAGAAAAAATTAGAATATAAATAATATATATTTTTAAAAAAGTATGAAATATCATTCAAATGTTAAATATAATTTAAATGGATTGTTTTATGAGAAATTAAAAATTAGGATTTTTAAAAGTTAAAAAAGTGAAAAGGGAAAGTTTGTGGTTTTCCAAATACAATTTTTTTTAAAAAAATTCTCATGGTCAAACACTGATTTTTAAATAAAGTAAAAAAATAAAGATATTAATATATATTATTTTTAAAAAGAAAATAAAAGTAAAATTAATTTTATGCACAACTAAAATTTAATCCAGGCAAGAAAGAATTATATTTTAAAATATATTTAGAAAAGATATAATGCAGATTTAGGATTGTGGGATTATAAAAATATTTTGGGAGCAAATATATGAAAGTAATTAATTATTTTAATCATGGTTAATATATGTCTCTAATCCAAGTAAGAATTTGAAGAAAAATGGCAAGAAAGGAAATCAAGATGAGCCAAATTCCTATGTGGAAATAACTGATTTCCTTTAGAGAAGATGAAATTAGAATTTTGAATTTATGAATTTTGAATTTTAAAAGATGCAGCTTGATGATTTGGAGTCAGAATCTTAGCTTTAGAATGTCAAGTTCCAACCTTGTTCCGCCACGCAGAATATATGGGAGGATTGAAGTACAACTTACAAAGTAGGTGCTGCTGCTGCTGCTGCTGCTGCATGCTGCTGCCTCATTCTGCTGATTCCATAAGATGGAATACCTACAGCTGCAGTTGTGTATGCCATAATACCAAACTGATCAGGTTAGCTATCTCTACGAGTCAATGCTGCAGCTACAATACTTGCCACCTTGACTTAATGGCCTGGCTGGGAAGTCAGTTAACGGGTATTTGAAGTAATTTAATAACAAGAAAAAGAAAATATTTCTCATGAAACAAATGCAGATATATTATTATTTAGAAGAATCAAAGATAAATATTGGGCGTAGCCAGGGAGATGTGATTCCCTTTAGTGTTAATAAGCACATGGCCGAGTAAAGTGCATAATTGGCCTAAAATAGGTTGGTCTCCATAATTTCTTTTTTAAAAAAAAAAAATAATAACAAGGAATAGTCTTAGTTTTTCTTTTTAGCCCACTTGAAAATTTTTGTCCATAAGATAAAAAAAAAATTATAAGAAAGAATTTTTGATTAATTGTGTAGGTTTATTATCTTGAAAAATTCATAAAACATTTATCTTATGAGCAAGCAGTAGAATTTAGTTATGTTGTTTATTGTCTTAAAATATTACAAATGTTTGTTTTATGAGTAAAATTTATTAAACGGGGCAAAAACAAATTAAGATAATACATTTTGAAGATCAAAATTTAAGATTGAACATTTGTTTGAAAAAAATTTAAGATCGCTCTATGTATAGAAATACGCATCAATCGATTCAATTTATCAAATAAACAAGTAAATTTAAAAACAAATTCTTTGATAAAACAAATGCCTATATATAGAATGGAAGAATCACAAGAAGTGTTGTCTATAAAGAGGAGAAGTAAATTTACGAGCAAATTCTCTGATAAAACAAACATATATATATATATATATATATATATACACAAATAAGTAAATTTATCAAATAAATAAGTAAATTTAAAAACAA
>JBDJHY010000106.1:1359087-1372724 GCA_039654485.1 Withania somnifera | reverse complement strand
CACAGCCAACCTGAAATGGAGCTCTCCAATGCAGCGGCTCTGATGGTCATCCAAAATTATGACCTTGTTTCGAGGATATTGTGGATTATCTCCATTTCCCACGAAAACTAGTATATTGCTTCTGAAGAGCATCTCAACAATTCCAATACCACCTCCATTACCAAAGTATCGCCGAAACATCCTACAGAAAGGGTCACAGCTATAGACACTAATGCCGCAATCAGTGCCAATGGAAAAACAGCTACCATTTTGATTGAAGGAAACGTGGTAAGTTGAGATTGATTTATCGATCAACCCATGGTTAGGACATGGATTAACGTGACTCTGCTTAGGATCATTATCTACCTGTTCAACAGTAGCTTGTTGTGGCTGAAGCTGTTGTTCATGTTGTTCATTCTGGTTGCTCTGAGTAAGGTTGAAGCATTGGTGACAAAAACTTTGAGGTAGTATTTGGGTGCTGAAATGGTTCGGGAAAAGGGAAAACAGTGGCCATCGACAGGGATTAGGAAGAAATCTTAGAAAGGTATAAAGCTTAAGATTAAAGCTAAATGGATAATGTTTTCTATCTGATAATCACACCACATAGACGGTCATCAATCTGCATCAGATAGACAGAATTTAAAATTAGAACTATTATAATCAAACTGAAAAGACCTGACACAAAACCTGATCTTAGCCAAAAGGCCAAGGAAGGTATAAAACTAGCTCAAATTGATATACAAGCATTGATTAATAAATCTTCAAAGCAAACAAGATAAAAAGACCTTTAAAGGAAAATGCTACAATTATATCTAACTTAGTTTTTTCATTAACATATGCTAAACAGCCTCAATTGGTTCTCCCTACTGGTCGGGGCACACTGTTCTTCCTCGTTACTTCTGTTTTATTGACAATATATAGGGACTTCTGTGTACGAGCAGATCTAGGGTTCACCCGAACCCCTAGGTAAAAAATTACACTGTACACGTAAGGTATTTTTTAAATATTTTACCTATATATATAAATTTTGAACCTCCTAAATATAAATTGGAGGTTGGCTTAGTGGTTGAGGGGTTCTAAATTCAACTTGAGGTTCCAAGTTCAAATCTCAAATACTACACTAATAGAAGTCGATTCAAAATAGGCTTCTGTGCAAAAAATGGTGATGTCAAAACATTACATACAAAATATTTCCTTAAATTATCCTTCTTTACTATTTCTTCAACATATATAATTTTTCTCCCCTGAACCGTACAATCCTCGCAAACAACAACATAACAACATATCCAGCATAATTTCACAAAGTGGGATCTAGAGAGTGTAGAGTGTATACACACCTTGGCCCTACCTAGAAGGTAGAGAGGTTGTTTCCAATAAATTTTCGACTTAAGAAAAACTTGTCCAACGCAGTTCAGGAAAAAAAAAGCAACAAAAGTACAAGAAATAACAGATACATATCCAGCTTAATTCCACAAAGTGGGGTCTGGAGAATATAGAGTGTATACACACATTACCCCTACCTAGAAGGTAGAGAGGTTGTTTCCAATAAACTCAAGACTTAAAGGAAAAATTGTCCAACGCAGTCCAGGAAAAAAAAAGCAACAAAAGTACAAGAAATACCAAATAGTAACAAATAATTAACCGAATTACAAGAAATAATTAGATAGTAACAAGACATAAAATAATATGATAATCGAAGTACAAAAAACAACAAAATAATAACATAAATTGAAAGGCAAGAACTACATGAGCAATATTACAACAATTAGTATAAACGATACAATCCTCACAAAACAACCAGATACACTAACACTAAAAATACATCAACTTGATGAATAGATAAAAAATTCCAAGATAGAAAGAAAATTTGCTAGAATACACCATTCCACCAAAACCAATAACGACAGCATCAAATCCGGTATATTCCTACAAAGTAGGATCCAGGAAAGGTAGAGCGTATACAGTCCATACCGCTAGCTCAAAGGTGAGGTAGAGAGAGTATTTTCGATAGAGATCCAGCACAGGACAAAAATAAATTTGAAAGGGACATAATATAAGATCAATGGATACTAGCAGAAACAAAAGAAAGTTCCAAAAACCCACAGAATAATATTACTATGTAGTCAAAGCAACACACCTCACCAAAACTTCAAGACACTAAAAGCAGAGCACTAGGACACCCAGCCTCTTGTCCTTCTACCCTAATAAACGTTCTCCACAGTCTCCACACCATTCCAGCAAAACCTTTTTACTAAACTCATTAAGCTTCTTTACCAATAACTTTTGATGATTAACACAAATAAAAAAAATGATTATACAAGAATAAAACTGTAATGGATAGTCGAAAAAATTGAATTTTCAAAAAAGAAAAACTATAAACACTCAGTATAACTACTCGCTATTGATTAACATAACTTTAACCCCAAAAAAAATAGCTAGAATTACGTGACACCCAATTTAATTAAGTAATTGATCTCAACAAACAAACAAAAAATTATACTGAACTCATTAAAGCTTTTTCAGCAATAATTTTTTGATTGTACAACAATAAAACTGCACTGGGTTATTGACAAAAAAATTAATTTTTAAAATGAATAAATATCCAGTATCCTACTCGCTATTGACCAAAAAAAAAAAAAACTAGAAAAGAAAATATGTGCAAGATTATTATAATCACAGCTAATACTTACATTGAAGATTTTTTTCTAAAAAAAAAAATATTAGAGAGAGATATCAATTGAATAGTGATGAGGACGTAATAAAGGAAGATGTAAAAAGGGTTTTGCTTCGTAGAGAAGACGAGATTAGAGGGGGGGGGAAAATAAGTTTATTTGTTTTTATTTAATGAAAGTCTAAATCAAATCTGGGTTATTAAGTATATTTATTTTTATTAAAATTTAAGCATTTTAATTATTAAGATTCGAAATAAAGGCTTATTTTAAATAAAAAATATTTTTATATGAATAATATTTACTATTATTTTATTCACGATCACTAGTTATTATTGCGATCACAATCAGCACCATCATTGTTGGTCGCTATTACCATTATAAACTGCGGTCATCACCAATCATATCTATCATTAAAACTAATACTCATCATCATTGCCTGTTATTACTATCAGTTGATTCGTACCTACTATTTTCATAATTATAACTATATTCATTACCTCCGCTGCCATCACGATTTTCACCATCAGTATTAGTTATTAGCACAATTACGACCAATTCCTACTGCTAACCAGCTCTACCATTACAAGAAGCATCATTGCTAACTATTCACAAGCACATTATCAATCACCATTGCCACTGCCACTGTCATTTCCACCACCACTACTGTCAATTCCTACTACCAACCGATTACCACCAAAATATCGTCAACCACCACATGTTCTTTTGTCATCATGATCAACACCGTCAATTACTATCCTCAATTAACTTCACCATCAAACCCATTACCATCATTAACAATCACCACCATCATGACATTCACTACAACACCAACTACCTTCGTCATTACAACTATTACCACCACGATTATTGGCCATAAACACTAATTATTACTATAACCATCATTACTCGAACCATCTCTATTGTCACTAATAGAACATAAATAGTTAATTTTATTAAATTTATATTTTTAATAGTTAATTAATTTTTATTTAAATTATATATTTTTATTATCTTTTAAAAAAAATTATGCACATCTTGAACAATAAACCGTCTTAATTTCGATCCTTTTCCTTTTGCTCTATTCAGTCCTGATATTTATAATTTCGAAATTAACTAATTTTTTTTATAATTTAATCTTGTAAACACCGTTAATATTAGAAATTAAAATTAAATAAAATTTACTTACATAAATTGTTTTCTTATTTGAATCTCAGCCACTAATTTTAAACTAACTTGGAAAAAATTGAGGTTCGAAGGACATAAACTTTTAGTATCATTTACTCATAAAGTTCATTAACATGCATTTTAATCTCCTATTTACAATATCAAAAGAGGGAAAAAGAAAATCCATGAGATTGGAATATTGGTCAAAGTGGTGGTTAAGAGAGCTGTTGTGTTGTCAATGCATCATCTTCTTCTGTGATGATGGTAAGCACTCACTCTTTCCTTCTTAATCAAGAGTTCTCAGGTTTGAGTCCGTGGATATGAAATCTGTCTTTGTTGAAAGTGCTTTATCCCCTATGTATGCGTATCGAATATCATTTGGACAACCCAAAAACAATGCATTATTACTTAGAACTAACAAATGTCTAAAACTCTAAATCTGTCACTGCAGGAACTACATTTATTAACATATATTACGGCTGCAATCCGGCGGTCCTTTCACAAGTACAGCTGCCTAGTAATGGTAATAGTTCTGTAAGTGGAACAACAAACACTGGTGTTTTCTTTGCCGATGAAGTTGTTACAAATGTCGTAGGATATTGGTTCCTCTTGTTTCTACTGATTATCAGCAACTATGAGACACACAGCTAAGGCTGCAGGAGGCTGTGAATGAGGGGTTTGAAGTGGACTATGGTGATGCCTGTTTGGCATGTCAGGATTCAGGAGGTATATATATATATATATATATATATATGTGAATTTGATCAAGAGTTTCGTTGTCGTTGTGGAGACACAACTCTTCCTTTTACCTAATGGCAAGCCACCGCCATATTTGATGCAAACAAACATTCAATTTACAAGAAAGATCCATTTATTCAAGTTGACAACAGGTATGCCTCTCTTCCTCCTACTTCATGTTCAGTTCTAATAAACAATTTGCAGCCTACATGAGATTCCACAAAATAATCCTTTAAGTTGCTGGAATCGGGATTTAGGAATCTGTTATACACAGTATAGAAAATCATTCGACAATTGCATATGATTAATTAACGGCAAAACAGAAGATCATAGTCTAGAGGCTTTAATTAAGCAATATGGATCTCTCGCACCAAGAAGATACAACTATTGGGAAATCAAGAAAATGATGCACGGATTCAAAGATAAGCTTGGTGAAGGAGGATACGGAGGAGTCTATAAATGCTGATGGGCGTGTAGTTGCAGTGAAGATTTTAAAAGCATCTAAAGGTGATGGAGAAGAATTTATCAATGAAGTAGCAAGCATCAGCCAAACTTCTCATGCCAATGTCGTGTCTCTTCTAGGATGTTGTCTTGATGGGAGCAAAGGAGTTCTCATTTATGGCTTCATGCCAAATGGATCTCTACAGAAATACATATGTGGTAATGGCCCTCTCTTGGGACTGTATCGAATTCCAGTTGGAATTGCTAAAGGATTGGAGTATCTTCACCTTGGGTGCAACACAAGAATTTTGCATTTTGACATAAAGCCTCATAACATACTGCTTGATGAGGAATTCTATCCTAAGATATCAGATTTTGGTTTGGCAAAACTATGCACCAGGAAAGAAAGCATTGTGTCCATGTTAGGAGCACGAGGGACTATTGGTTATATTGCTCCAGAAGTAATCAGTAGGAGTTTTGGAGGAGTCTCCCACAAGTCTGACGTTTATAGTTATGGAATGATGGTTCTAGAAATGGTCGGAGGAAGAAAAAATGTCAAGGAAGAAGTGAGCCATACAAGTGAGATATATCTTCCTCACTGGGCATATCAGCACGTTCAGCTAGTCGATGACCTGAAGCTACATGGGTTAACAAACGAAGAAGAAGAAGAAGAAGAAACTGCTAGGAAGATGATATTAGTTGGTCTGTGGTGCATCCAGACTGATCCAGCACAAAGGCCATAAATGAGCAAGGTCATCGACATGTTAGAAGGAAGCCTCATCTTAGACATCTCACCAACTTTATTAAGTACTCCTTATTGTTCAGGAAGACATTCATTGACCACACAGGCAATGCCACTGAACGCCTCCTTAACTTCTCCATCCAGGCCATTAAATTTGTTAGATTCGCCCTCGGAAACATGAAGTTCTGGTCTGGGAGGGATAGTATCAACCACTTGACATCCCTCCGCCGCATCCATTATGGTTATCTCATATCCCTTTTCTTCTCGTGTGATTTTGCTTACTATACCTGTTGCTATAGCATTATAAACTGTATTGTTACTACTGCAACCGTCGGGATAAATCTGACCCCTTTCATGTATTTCCACAGCTGCCAAAGACGGAACTTTCCACAAGTAATGAACTTGAAATTGTCTTTAATTATGAGTTTGATTGGAATAATTCACCACGAAGGATGGTATTTCAGTATACTGTACTAGGGTGAGCCTAAAGAAATGTTTGTGATTTGTGAACACCAATATTTAATCCTCTTCAGAATTTGAACTGATTCTCCATCAAGAAAAGCCCACATTTGTTGTATATTATTGCTTTAAATGAATAAAAAAATGTATTTTAAGAAAACAAAAAATGACATAGCTTCCCACTAAGAGAGAGAGAAGGATGTCTTTATAATGTTATAATTTTGAAATCTAACCAGAAAGTTTGTTCTTTACTAATTTAAATTAAGTAAACACTTAATCTGAAGGGAACTTGGAGTAACTGGTAAAATTGTTGCCAAGTAACCAAGAAGGTCATGAGTTCAAGCCGTGGAAATAGCCCCTTGCAGAGTAAGGTGAGGCTTCATACAATAACCCTTGTGGTCGCGCCCTTCCCTAGACCCCCGTATAGTGAAAACTTTGGTGCGTTGAGTTGCCTTTTTGCCCTTTTTAAACACTCTTAATATTAGAAATTGAAAGTAAAAAAGAAATTACTTACATAAATGCTTTCCCTATTTGAATTGTGTAATTAGAATTATTTTTTTTCTCTATGAGTGCCTTTGCCACATATATGAGGTTGGTACTTAAAACTTTTCTCTTTGGACTCGCACATGAGGCAAATATGAAGAAACTAAACAGAAAAATGAAAAGAATAGTTTAAAATCATGAATCTCCTTGGTAAAATGTTGGTTATCTTTATTACGTTTAAAATTAAATGAATAAATTTTTTATTTTTATCGCAGTACACACGTGCAACACAAGTACACTAAATTTAGTTACATAACAAACATGTAACAAGTGAAATACATATATCGTGTCCAACAAACTATCTATCCTTTTTTCCTTTTGCTTTGTTCAGTCCTAATATTTAACCTTTTCCAGCATGAAGGCAAGATGGTTCCTTGTATGGCTTTGGACTTTGAATGTTGTTTAGTATGTTATCGGAACTCTTGTTAGAAATTGAAGCAAAGGCCTCCAAAGGATTTCCACAATTCTTTGTCTTTGCTTCACAGCCAAGATAATTTGACAAGACTCTCTTCACTCCAAAGCCACGTCGCGCCAGTTTGTTACTATTTGCACTGAGGAATGGAGTTCTCTCCAACCTTGCAGGGCTTATGAGAGGCACAGGTGAAAAGTTTGGTGTAGCCAAAGCTGTTCTGTATGGGGTGCCTGAGAGAGGCACTGCATATGGGAGCGACGCCTTTTTGTGGGCAATTACGCTAACTGTAGGAACAGATGACAACTTATCAGACTGCCTAGTTAAGTCGTCCACGTGTAGTAGATCATCAATTCGTGCCACGATACGGAAAGCCAGACTCTCAAGGACTCTTGAGTAGCTCTCCAGAATAGACATTCCTACATCCTGAAATGATCAAAGAAAATCTTTTAAGAAATATCGTAGCACCAGGAAGAAATCACTTTTTTTTTAGTAGTAACAAACCGTGTTATACTGAATCTTGCTGGTGTCTAAAGTGGTCTGGGTTAGGCCAGGGAATCGCTGCTTCAGGCAAAGCAGGAGGTTTTCAGCTCTCTCAGCAAGGGACTCCCTCTTGTCTCCGTCAACCACTAGATCCCTGACGATCTCCCAAGATGATTTTGCTGTAGAGCGTTTTGGATTAGTTGGAGGTCTAGGATGATGTCTTCTTTGCCACACGTAAATTGAAGCCTCGACACGGTTTGCTATCTCTAAAGCGACATATTCAGTTGACAGATCAAGGCAATCAAGCAAGCACTCAGAGGAGAAATGTTCTGAAGTGATGTAGCGGTAGATGACATCTCCTAGACAGGCTCTTCCATTCTAGAGACAAAACGATAATTAATATCTCGCTTTCCTTGACATGGCAGTTGAAATGCCAAGAACAATATTACCATGGTGAGGCAAAGAGAGGCAGCCAACAGAAAATAAATAGTTCAACAAAAAGGTTGCGAAAAAGTTAGCAACTCAAAAATCTCTAGTAAATTTTGTTCACATATAAGTTCAGAAGATGCATGTCAAGAGAAAGCTGACATTATGTCAAAGTTATACCTTTGGAAGAGCATCCAAATATGATTCAGGAACTTCCATCTCAGCTAATGTCATGCTATTTATTGACATGGCAGCTTTCAGAATTTGACTAGCACATTCGCGTTTGTGATTTAACTGCTTCCTTGTGTCTTCACACAAACCACCCTGAGGCACCCTTGGGACAGGAAGCCACCACTTGTCTTCTTGGCGCTGGTTAGTTTTCCGAAAAGAGGCTGAACCATCATCCTCTGCAGCAATTATCCCTTGATCCACATACCAAAACTCGGTATTGGTGAAGCTATCTAGTATTTCCTGCAACATAGAAATTAAATGCATCATGTGAAGTTCTATTATCTACAGGTAGTATTGTGACATTTAGGCCGAATTGATCCTTACAATAAGCATATTGTCAAGTTTCCAAAGAGCTGGAAGATTAATAAAAAGGTCCGCTCTTGGTCTACTAGTCATGACCTGGAGACAAACAAAGATTATTTAAATGAGAAATTTATTAGTTCATTGAAATATTCAGAAAGACCTTAGCTAATCACTTGCATTAGATAATCCCCAGCTTCATAGTAACAGCTAGATAAGCAGCACAGTGACAAGATACTGATGTTTGAATGTCAAGAAAGTATTGCACTTCAGCAAGAAGGCTCAACTCAAATGGCTCAAGCAAGTAGCAAATATTCTTGAAAAACTTGAAACTGTTAGCAAAATGCACAAGAACTGCAGCAGTCCAAGTTCTGTATTATCTGTATAGCAGTTATTTAGTATTTAAAAGTTAATTAGTTGCCGGTTTATCAAACTTATGTTCCACTTGTTTAATAGCAACTAAAACCAGACTTTTATGTTCTTCAATCTCCGGAAACTAACAGAAAAAAATACATTATTAAGACCATGTGAATGTAGTTCAGTTAGCAAAAGTTTTCTTTAACGTTAATTCAGATATCACAGTACTAGGTTCAGATAAGAACAATAAGTACCTCAAGCTTACTTCCATCAGGAAATGTTTGCCAAGAAGGTATTAGTTCAACAATGTGGTCACTAACAGCAACAAGCCACTCCATTTCTCTTCTCCACATTGATTTCTTTTCTGGAGGCAATGGTTCTAGTCTCCACAATTGTCCAAATATAGTAGCTACAGATTCAATTTTTGTCAAAAGCTGATTATTGCGACTAGTCTTCAAAAACAACAAATGTACCATTCAAACAATCACGCTAGAGCACCAAAAACCGGTAAATCAGTCACAAACAACAATAAAATACCCAGTATATTCCCACAAAGTGGGGTCTGGAGAGGGTAGACCGTATGCAGTTCATACCACTACTCGGAGGTCAGGTAGAGAGGTTGTTTCCAAAAGACCCTCGCTCAAGACTAAATCAGTCAGAAAGAGGCAGCTACTACTTACCACATAGGTTGGTTATGGAATTTGAAATGGCCAATGATGTACAAACCCCTTTGCCACTACCAGACATGTCTTCGCCGAGCAACAATTTTGAAAATCTCTTTTTCATCATCTCTAGTTCTGTGAAATGCAATCCAAGCCCAGAAGAACTCAGAGAAAATGAACATTCAACAACATGGCACATGTATAATGTAATGTAACGACACTATATAATTGTCAATTTGACCGCCATAAAACATTCAAATTTGAATATGAAAAAGCAGAATGTGTCCATTAAACAGAACATATATTGTCTTATTGTGTGGTAAAAAGGAAAACAAAAGACTCTGCTTTTTTTCTTTCCAACAAAGCAGTAATGAGCCTAGTGAAAGGGGTAGAAAAAAGTGTTCGCTAGGTTCAGCTGAGCGGCGGAGCCGGAAATTTGGCGAACGATGTGCAAATTTTCTTTTTAATTGTGTTACGAATTTTCAAAATTAAATATATACTCATAATAACTAACATTTAACCTCTGTACTCCACAAAATGTTCCGACGAAGAATATGAACCTAACCACCCTTCACCTTTCTCATAATAACAATTCTCCTTTTCCCTTTCTCCTCGTTTCTTTTTCTGATAATACATAAATTTTCCCTTTAACTTGATCTCATCAAGGCATTAGTGGCCTCTAACTTTCAATCTGCATAAATACACACTTAACTATCATAAAGTTAAACAAGTTGACATACTCATCCTAAATATCAAATCGCGTGAAATTTGCGAACTTGGACGTGTGTGTCTACTTATTCAACTTTACAATAGTTTAAATATCTACTTGTGCAGATTCAAAGTTAAAAGGACATAGATACCAGATGAGTTCAAGTTAAAAAGCATAGTTATGTATTATGACTTTCTTTTTTCTAGCATAAAATTCAAATTGTGAGAAAGAAAGAACGCAAACCTGAAATATTTGAATCAAGCTTATTCATGGTAGAATTAAGCACATGATTTGTTGTAGAACACTTGGTAATTTGAGCCTTCCTAATATGCCATCCCAAGTGAGCTAGTAAAGAACAACTCTCATCAGAGGATGTGTCAGAACTAGATCTACTACTTGACACAGATTCACTCAATAACACATTCTCTTTGCTTTTCTCAACTATCTTTTCCATCCCACCTCTAAAATTTTGTACAAGGCAAACACTTGTATGCATTCATCAAAATACATCAAGGAAACCAATTCTTAAATTTTGAAACATTTGGTGTTTGCTTGTCTTTGTTATTATGTGTGTGTTTTGTCTGTCACGTTTTTTTTTTTTTCCTCAAATTTTAAGGTAACTGTCAAAAGACAATTGCCAACGTCTCTCTTATTGAGACCCCATTTCAAATTATTATTACTAAAATAATAGAGTGTGAGTGTCATTAGCCGTAAGGGGGACGGACATGTTAACTGGTCAATACTTCTAGTTCTAGCTAAAAGTAAAAAAAAAAAAAGATAAATAATACAAGATTTAACGAGGGTTGACAATTTACCTATGTTTTCAAGAGCGATGATCGACTGTATTTTTATGATATATATTTTAGATTTCGTTTAGCTACGCTCCACTCGCTCAACTCAAGCATTTGTCTCTCATCTTAGATATGAGTTATGTCATACATGACTCATACATAACAGAAATCAAACATTTATACATATAATTTGAAATCATAATTTGGGTTTTCAAAAATATAATTTAAAATAATTTGACTCAATACATTTATATTTTGTAAACAAAGACCAATCATTTTAAATTTTATAAAAAAAAAATATGCTCAATGTAAAAAAATTATTTACAGCATATAAAAAAATTATATTAAAAAACAACTTGTTACTACTATTATTAATTAGTAAATTTTACAAAATTATGTGTATTAGGTTTTTATATTAATTTTTTTAAAATGCAATCTATCCTTTGTTTGCTAACATTTTTCAAATTTTAAGGTAACTGTCAAAGACAATTTCCAACGTCTCTCTTCCAAAGGAAATTATTACTAAATTACTTTGTCTTGTTCTAATTTATAAAATCTAGAGAATATTATTTTTATTTTTACTTTTATATTAAATAATTAAATAAAGCAGTAGTGATTAAGTTTGAGGTTTAAAGCATAATTAATGAGGCTAATTTAGTAAAATACATAGCTAATTAAAAAAAATTTAAGATGCATATTAGATCGACATAGGTGAAGTAATATGAAAAAGAGAGAGTAATTGTCCAATTTATGAAATCAAGAGAATGTTATTACTATATTTTTTTTTCAGTTTCCTTTTGTATTAAATAATCACATAAAGTAGTAATAGTCAAATTTAAAGTTCTAAAACACTAATAATAAGATTAGTTAGTAAAATACATTTTTATTAAGTTTTTGCGGTGTATTAACTCATAAAATAAACGAAGTAATATATTATAAAAATAAAGAAAAAAGGTGGAAGATGTTGAAAAATATTTTTAAACGATGTGAAATTGAACAAAAATGTCTTTTGTTTGGTTTGAAAATGTCGTCACAACTCGCATTAATAATTTCAAGCACAACGAACTTTTTATTCTTGGAGATGATTGGCGATGTGTTAAATATGAGTTACGTTAGATGCAAAAATCGATTAATCGCTGGTTGATAAGGGGTTAAATATGAGCAATGTTGGATTAACTTAGGGGAGTCACCCCCCCCCCAACCAAGGGAGTGTTTGCAGTTACTATGTCCCCCTTATTTCCGACATGTTATGGTGTTTTGAGATTGTCTTGCAAAGATTTTTTATTTGAATCTTCATATTTACAGTCTCAAAAGATGAACTACATCTTCGTTATCGTAATAATATATAACAATCGTTTAAAAATATTTTCAACATCTTAATAAATAGTTAGTCATTTAAAAATATTAAAATATTTTATTCAAATATCTTAACTAAATTTTATTTTGGTTGAACATCTCAAACTCTTAATTAAAAAAAAAATTAATTAGACTTTTTTTTATTTAAATTTTTAATTTTATGTGTTTTCTGTCTTTTAAGTAGTTAAGTTAACTACATATATATATATATATATATATATATATATATATCCAATTCTTCTTATTATTATTGAAATAACCCTATTTTTATTTAAATCCCTATAATTTTGGTATCAGAGCATATAAGTTTCTAGGCCTATATTTTTCAAAGACTAATTTTTTTAAGACTATTTTTCAAATACTAGACTTACTATAATATATGAAACAACAAAGATCTTTTTATTATATTCGTACTTTTTATAATCAATTGTGGGACGCTAAGAATTATCATAAACGTAAAACTACAAAATTAGAAAAATTAGAAGAATATCTAGTATTTCTAAAAAGTTCTCCAGTTAAATCTTTAGGTAATAAAATATATAAGAGAAGAATTAAAGATAAAATTAGTAAGACTAAAAGACAAATTAAAAGAAGCCAAATTTCTATAAGATTTATTTACTCAAAAATAAGGTGGCAGTTTGAAAAGACTAATATTAGTTTTGGTTAAGGTTCATGTGTCATTTACATTATATAAAAATAATTAGGTGGCAATATAATCAATATTGGGAACAATACAGAAATCTTAAAAATTTAGAAGAACATTTAAGGTATTTAGAAAAACATTATAATAATCTATTAGTAGACTATTATTTAAGTATTCCTGTAGACAAAAGCTATATAAAATTTTTAGAACAAGAAATAGAAGATTTTAAATTAAGAATAAGAAGGAATAGAATAATTTTAAGAAGTTATAAATTAATTGCAAAAGTTACATCTATAGGATAAGATTAAAAAGTGGTTTATGAGAAATATAGAATTTGTAAAAAGAATAAGATTTAGAAATAAAAATAAGTGGGCTGAGATAAAACATCAGAAAAAATTATTAGAAAATTTATATATTTTACAAAAAGAATTAGAAAATATATTAAATAAAAAGAAATATAAAAAAGAATATATAGACACTATCATATACGAATTAGAAAGAACTAAGAAAGATATAGGATATAGTGAAAATA
>JBDJHY010000106.1:1345998-1358431 GCA_039654485.1 Withania somnifera | reverse complement strand
TTATATGGATGATTATGAGGGAAAAACTGATTGATTGTATAAAATAATTCTTTAAAACACCCAAAAATAGCTTGGAATAGGGATAGAAAGCTTGGAAAAAGACCAAAATAATCCTTTTAAAAATTGCAGTAGAAGTCATAAGTTTAACCATACGGCTTACGGCCTGGATGTACAGCTCGTAGAAGGGCTTGTGGAGTCAAAAAAGCCTGATAATGATTTGTTAAACTAGGCATAACTTGTTACTCCGAACTCAAAATGATAAATGGTCGTTTGCGTTGGAAACTAAATTCAAAGAGATTTAATTTTATATGATATGGGACACACAACTCAATATATTCTAGGAGATATGATCATGTGAAGTTGACCCTTAAAGAAACTTGGGTGAAAAACTTAACCGGTAGAAAGACTTCCAACTCAACTTTGTTCTAAGGGGTTACTTAGGACCTTAATTCATATAAAAAATACTTCACCTACTTTGAAATTAATTTGATAGCCAAGGCCCCTGCTAAAACTAAACAATTGAACTTTCCTAGAAACTACATCCCACAAATCACCTCATAACTCATGGAATAGTTTCATGGCTCGTAACTTGTCTCCTGGAAATCAAGCATGGTGAGTTCTAGGATAAGGTTTACGACTAGTGAACTGGTTCCACAGACCGTAGACCCTCTCGTGGTTCCCACCTAAGTCAAAAATTTTATTTTCTTCCGATATTCTTGAGTTGGAGTTGGTTCTAAGAATGAATCATGTACGGGGTGTTACAGGTCAAAACTCCTAATTTGAATATATATAAAAAAAATTAAAGAGGCAATTATGAAATGTTTGTTGAAAATAAATAGATTATGATATTTGGAGCTTACCCAATGCTTATATCTTGAAATATTCTTTAAATTTTTTCAAATAAGCTTAAAATCTCCCGAAATAGTTTTGCATAAGTCTAGATTTTATATGAAAGACAAAACAAAGAACTTTGTGATAACTTTAAAAAGTAATTTTAATGATGAAATTTCCCCTCATTAAAACAACATCAAAAACTACTGACAGAGTTCCACGTGTCTATACAGGTTGTGGATCCGATCAACGAGCTGTGGAAGTGACTTGAGGTTCCTAGCCAATTGGGATCAAGTCACGAGTTACTCTACAAGTCGTGAACCTAGTCCATGATTGTGATATGTGGACTAGGGCCAGTTTCCAGGACACCATAGGCACTTTCATGATTGAGATCGTGATTCGTGGTTCAATTCCACGCGTCGTGGTCCTTTTCCATAGTTTATTAGATTAATTTTGAACTCATTTCAAAATTCTTAAGACTCATTCTTAATTTCGTGAACACCAAATCACACATGAACATAGATTAATTTTGAAGTTCCGGAATTAATGGAATCATCAAAATACAAATTTGGAGTCTTCTTGACCCGATATCAATCAAGGATAAATTCTAGTCTTAGACTCTCAATTATCCAGTCTAAACACATAAACTCACACCGAAGGCCCCGAAAGACGAATTAAGAATCTACCTAGACTAAAAACTATGTTTTGAAGCTAATAAAATTGATAAAATTCTATTTAGAATCTTGAATCTCCGATATTGACTAAACTCAATTATTTCAACTTTAAAATCTCTTAAGTCCAATACTGTCTCTTTAAATCAAACCAAAGCCTCTGATTTCCAAACCAATCACATAAATGGATTAAACCTGATTAAAATTGACTATGATGAACGATAAAACTGCCATTTCATATGAAAAGTCAAAAATGACCAGAGGGTCAATTACAAATATACATTTTAAATTATTTTAGGGTGTGTTTGGTATGAAAAATATTTTTTCAAAAAACAAGTCGTTTCTTACTTATTTTCTTGTCTGCGTAAGGATGATTGGGGTAAAAAAAATTAATTTTTTTCTACTAAAACAAATTTTAAAAATTAATTTTTTGGAGGGGGTTTGGGGTTGGCGTAGTGTAAGGGGTGAGGTAGGAAAAAATTTAAATTTTTTCAAAAAAAAATTTAAAATTTTAAAACTTTTTTGGGGAAATAAAGGGGCAGTAGGGTAGGGATGGGTATGGGGGTGGTGAATGTATGTGGGGTGGGGGTGAGGCACGGTGATGGATGTAGGTGGGGTAAAATAATTTTTTTAAAAAAATATTTTTTGAGGCGAGGTGACAGGTTGGGTGTGGTGGATGAGGCTGGGAGGCATATAGAGGGATGGGTGGGGTAAAGATTTTTTTTTTAAAATCTTTTATGGCGAGGGGGTGCAGTACGGTGGGTTGGGGGTGGTAGAAAAAAAATAAAGTTTTAAACATTCAAAAAGAAAAAAATTTGATGGGTTCAAATTAATTTTTTAAGGTAATTTCAAATATGTACTAAAAAATTATTATTTTACAAAAATAAAGCCAGGAAAATAATTACAAGAAAAATAGTCAAACTTGCATTTAGCTACGGTTGGACAGTAGCTAAACAAACGCGGCTATTTTTTTTTATATTTTTTTGTTAGCCACGGTTGAACCATGGCTAAATAATTATTATTTTTACTTTTTATTAGCAATTGTCCACCTTTTTTTATTTTTTAATTATAAATAATTTTATTAATTAATATTAGCCTAGTATGTACTGCACTTTGAAAAATGAATGTGTTCAACACTTATTTTTTGAATGTTCTTATTCTCACTTTGGTAAAACTTTACTAAACCAAAAAGAATATTAATCACCAAAGAAAATTCATTACAAAACTTGTATCCCAGTTTTATACCCAACCATACACTGCATATACAACTGCTCCGATATTTTATATATAATGCAAATGTAATGTATCAATATTGTATAAATTATTAAGTAGTGTCTATGTAATGTATCTATATTATATATAGATGGTGTATAAACATGTAGAGATATTGTATAGATGGTGCATGATGCATGAACATATATATATATATATATGATGCATAAATAGTTGTGTAGTACATATGTAATGCATCAATATAATTTGAGTATCGATATTATATAAATGATGTATAAATATGTAACATTATTATATAGCTAGTGCATGAATGTGTATCAGCATTGTATAAATAATATATATAAACGTGTATTGATACTGTATAAATAGTTATGTAATTTATGAATATTATATAAAAAGTGTATAAACTTTATAGTAAATGGTGTATAAACATGTACATATTCGCTGGAAGCCTATGATTGCAAGTTATACGTTATACATGAAATATCCACGCCCGTAGAGGTTGACCTTTTGTAGGCATGCAAAAATTCAATGGTTATTTTGTTAAATTACAAGTTATGCAAACAATTGCATCACATAAAATACCCAAAAATATTGCTCACCATTTAATACAAGTAAATAGATGCTTTTTAAAAAATAATATTATATATTAATATATATTATATTGATTATCAGATGGCGAATTTGCTCATATCATTTCATAATAATGGTCATGTAGGGTGGGGGTACTGATCAGTATTGAAAATTTGAAATAAAGTGGGAGTAAGGAGAAACACATGGAATATGTAATGCATGACAATGTAACAATAACAATAACAATAATAATGATAGAAGAAGAAGAAAAAGAAGAAGTAGAAGGAGGAAGTGTAACTTAGTTACAAAAAAGCCACTAATATTACAATTGGCTAATTCAATATAATTGGCTAATTTTCTTGTAAAGTTGGGTGAGTGGTCATTTTACGTAATTATTCCTTTTTAGGGAGGGTGCAGGGGTGTAGAAAGGATAAAGGTGAGGGCGAATGATTTTGAAGTGATATGAATATTACAACTTGTTTTAAGTATTTTGATTAAGAAAGTCATTTTTCTTATTTTTCAGAAAACTTATTTTTCTAGAAAAAATATTTTTAAATTTTTTTAGCCAAATAAACATGATAAAATAGGAAAATATTTTACTCCATACAACCTAATATTCGTACAAAACTTAATGTTAGACGTTGAAAATTTAACTACTCTATCTTTATTGAAATATTTTTTGATGTAGTTGATTAACAAAGGGAGTTGTTTGTACTTTTTTTGAATATATGAAAGATACATACTTAAGACAAGTTTTCAAAATTCAAAGTGTTGATTCTCTCTCTTTATATATATATATATCAAAATTGAACAAATGATGATTACTGATTTATTATAAAAGAAAATTAAACTTAAATATACCAATTCGAAATCATACAGTAATATTTTGATATAATTATAGTATAATATTTTTTAAGAAAATAAAAATAAAAAAACAAAATTTCAAGTACTATACCATATATAGGGGGGCAAAATATTTATTGGTGGAAATGAATTGATTCTGTTATCTTTTCAAATTCTCTGTTTGGTGGAAATGAATTCTGTTCCCTTCTCCATCACAAAGCAGCTGTTGATACTCCCTACCAAAAATTCCCAAACAACAACTAATCCTATTCCACATTTTACCAAATCATCAATACCCTCTTCTTCTAAAACTATAAACAAACTCAAAGAAACAAATACTAATCATACATTGCCTAGAAGACAAGTGCTAAGTGTTCTAGGGTTGGGTTTCTCTGTCTTATTTTTGCAGCTGAAGTCTAATATTGAAGCAGTTGCTGTTGAAGAAGCTATAGCTACGGAATGTGAATTTACTGTTACACCTTCAGGTCTTGAGTATTGTGATAAAGTTGTGGGTTATGGTCCTGAAGCTGTTAAAGGCCAATTGATCAAGGTTAGTTTTCGTCTTTCAATTTCTCTTTGATTTCATCATTTGCTTTTATTTTTTAGTAATGCATAAACATGCCCTTTTAACTTAATCCAAGATTGCATCTATGCTCTCTTACTTTGATGTGCACAGGTCTGATACTTAAACAAGTAAACACACGTGTCCATATTTTGGTTCAGACATTTGCTCATATAATCTCATTAAAGAGGGGGCCATTTTCATTGTTATTGTTCCGGCTGTTAAAATTAGATTTGCTTGTCTGGGACTCGATCTTGGTACTAGTCCATAACGATCAAAGTCGAAGCGTGAGACTATCAGTGAAGCAAATACCAAAAGCTACGCGCAAATTCTCATTGGATCTCGGTTGTTCTTAACAACAATGTCTATTCATTTAAGTCTTCGGGTAGCGTCGCCGCAAGTGCTTGAGAATGAGTTCACGTTCTCCTTGTTATAGTAAGTGCTGGCTAGCATTCGTTGGAGGCATCGTGAGAATTTCATAACATCTTGAAAGATTCCCTTCTCAACTACGAAAAAGATCGATAGGGGTGAGTTTAATTAGTCGATTTATTAGTGAACAAGGAAAAATATTATGGCTTTCAACAAAGCAAGGACCACTACGGGAGGTCAAAACAAGGAACTATGGAAGTGGGGAAAGAGTTTAGAAAGGCTCTTAGCATGGGAAGGAGCTCAGACTTCCAATGAAGGAGATAAGCTAGAATGATCTTATGTACAGGTCTCGGTCATATATAGACTAGATCTAGAGAAAATAGGGCGGTGCTGCTTTCCCACTCTGCCCTAACTCGAAATATCACACGTAGGAAACCACGTAAGATGTGAAATTGCCACCTAAGATCAAATAAGCTAGACACCTCAACGCGTGTTCATTGTGTCAATTGAACACTTCAACTTACAAAGTGATCATATTGACACCTCTAAGATTCATGTGTCATGTCAACGTCAAGTGCCCATTAGACATATTGAGAATGAGTTGGAGTGTTCAAGTGTCAGTTGAGACTAAATTGAAGTGTCTAGTGTGTAATCTAAAAGTTGGAGTGCTTGCTTTCCACTTGAGGTCAAGTTTGAGTGTGTGTTTATGTGTTATGCCTTTTATTTTGTGGTTTACTAGTTTGGGTGGGAAAAAACTTATTTGCACCTAGTTTTAGAAGAATTAACCTAAACAGTTGCGTACCCAATGCTTCTGTAGAATTAAATCAAACGCATTGTTTGCAGGATCATTGAATTTTGTTTCACTAGTTAGATAGTATAATCACATACTTTATGAATATGAATATACATATTATAGAAGAAAATACATGTTATAGAAGAAAGTTCCAAACGTTTTGTTGGAGATAACTTTGTTCTCCACATGAATCTTTCACTGAAGTTTTTCACAAAAGAATCTTTCACTCATATTATTTACTAATTTTAAATGGATCCGGATTGACCCACACGGGTGACCCTGTCCAATTTCCTTCACCTACAATTAAAAATAGTGTGGATATACAATATGTGTATAATAAAAGTATAATCAATGTATATCTTCTAGGAAAAGTGAATAATGAATTTGGTCTGCTATTTGTGAAAGATCCCAGTTTTTACTCCAAACCAGTTTATTTAACTCTAAGGCTGTTTGGTATGACATAAGTCATCTTACATGTGGTCGGTTGGTGAGTGATGAGTTTCTATGGAAAATACACATTATATATTAAGATTAATGATAATTTTAGTAAATAGGTGAGTGTATTGATGAAAATTTTGAGTAGTAAAAGAGTAATATACGAGTTTCTAAGTGTTAGTTTGAGCAAGTAATATCAAGGTAAAAGCCAAAGTAGGTGTAAGGAAAAGGAACTCCGCTCATGTGCGACTGCAAGGGAGGTCGTTTTTTCCCTTTTTGTACATCTATACGGTAACCAAAGACCAGAAAATGACTTTCATTGTGCCAAAGAGGAATACTAGTTACAAATTGATGCATAAACAAACCAAGTTAAGTGATAAAGGTTGGTAAAGTTAAACATCCTGGTAGGCGTGTTGAGGTTCATACAGAGCCTATTAATCCTACAGAGGTACTCTTGAAGTACCTGAGGAACTGCATTACGCGTCGTGACATATTTAAGTTTCCCTGGTTCATTTTCGTCTTTTAGCAATTCTGTTTCCGGGCAAAGTTTTCCACATATATAGTTCCTAAGAAGCGAATTTATGATCTTTTGAAGGCCAAAAGACAGCAGAATCAACAAATACCACAAGCGATTCTCTCACTCAACAGTCGTGATTTTACTTCCTTGAGTACTAGTGAGACCTCATTTCTCAGGGAAAATCAATACCTCAAGAATCATGACGAGCGTAGTCTTATTGTTCAGAATTCAAATCTTAAGCAGAAACGGTTGAACTAGTTTAACACCTTTGCCCAATCGTTAAAATGTGTATTTAATGTTGCTATGTATTTTTTTCTCACAATAATAATATATATATATAATCTGATACTTTAGTTGGTATTTTCCGGTGACTTATATATGTTTCGGAATGGGTGATCTTTTGGAAAATAAAGGAATGGAAGTGACCTTATAGATTCATCATGTTGAGTGACAATTTGAAAATTTACTCCAAAAGAAATTGATTTATAATTAGAGGAAAATCATACTCACAAAAGCTGCGTGGTATAGTCAGACTAGACGTCTGAGCTATTCCCTAACTTTTTTCCCTACTGTATAGAGTGGCATCACATTATTAAGAGATTATGTTGTTCAGGCACATTATGTGGGTAAACTGGAAAATGGGAAGGTCTTCGATAGCAGCTACAACCGTGGAAAGCCTCTTACATTTCGCGTTGGTGTTGGCGAGGTAAGTTATTTTCTTATTCTATAGCAGTACTATCAGCAGTAAGAAATGGACAAATGTGCTAAATATACAAAATATATACACCAATAATGTATAAAATGTGTATATTATCATGAATATACAAAAGAATTATGTCCGCCGGCTATTATTTTGGTGGGCTACTATACAGTGTAAAAATCCCTTTCTCCATTCCTGATATTTTTGGGACGTAGACCATGATAATCTACAACCAACAAGACTAACTAGGCATAAACTTGACCAAAGTCGAAGTAAAGTTTTGTCAACCATGTTAAATATACTGAGAATCCAACTTTATAATGTTCGATAATAGATGATAAACTCATTCTTGTTGCTTACTATTTTATCTCTAAGGTTATTAAAGGCTGGGATCAGGGAATTCTAGGAGGTGATGGTTTTCCTCCAATGTTAGCTGGTAAGAGCACATTTTGTACATCAAGTTTCTTCGTACTTTGAGAATCGGAAAAATAAATACCATCTCATCACTTCAATTTCAGGAGGAAAGCGTAAACTGAAGATTCCTCCGGAACTTGGATATGGGATAAGGGGAGCTGGTTGCAGAGGAGGTAAGCATATTCAACGAACGATGCCAATTACATATGTTCCTTTTTCTGTTTAACCGTCTATGTACCTATAGTCCACTAACCCAACTAGTTCTAGGCCAACTCAAAGGGTAAAGCCTTCTCTAGTGAATGACTTTCCATTCACAGAGCTCAGAATCGAGACCTTTGTTTAAGGTAGAGGGATCCACCCATCCGTGGTGCCTCCCTGTTGCATATGTAGTATGTTGTAATACATTCAAACTGTCGCGTATTGATGGTTCAGGTACGTGCATTATTCCTCCTGATTCAGTTCTATTGTTCGATGTGGAGTTCGTTGGCAAGGCTTAGATTTAAGCAGCAAAGGTACAGTTTATTTCCCGGAGCTATTGATAAAATGATTAACCTTTCTTTGCAGCCAATTTATGAAGGAATATATATTGTTAGGTTCAATTAGTTCATCAAAGGGCAAATAGGTTGTAAGCTGCAGTGAAGACAATAATGTCTGTTAATACTTGATATCTTGGCTGTGCATTATCATGAAGTAATTAATAACTATTTCAGACAGAATGTTAAAGTAATTTCATGGGTCAGCCACTTTTTATAGCACCATTTAAGGCGTAGCACTTCAGAAAAATTGATATCCTCCGCTTCCTAGTTGTTGTACAATAATACTTTTTCGAATCTTATAGCAATGGAAGTATAGTGCTTGAAGAAGTGGGTTTTGAATTTGGAATATGTAAAGTGGGTTTAGGAGAAAGATTGAATACAACTGTTGTTGCAAAATTGAACAAGTGAGTCTTGAATTCCGAATGTGAAATTGACTTAGTGTTGGTAAAGTTTGGAAACAAGTGGGGATGAAGCTCGGTAGTTCAAACTTAAACAAAAAATACTTTTCAATTTCAAACATATTTGTCAGATATGTATGTTACAAGTTTGGCACCCAACTTCATGCTTAGATTCTCACAACTTCACTTTTGATATATTAAGAAAAGAATAATTTATTCATATTTTTTGTTATAAATACATGTTTCAAGTAGCTCTGCAACCAGCTTGGTGAAGAAGCTGACAAGTAGCTTACAATCAGGGGTATTCATGGATCGGTTTGAATCGGTTATTTTGTAAATAGCTTTCAGAGTAACTTTGTAAGTAACTACTTTGCAAGCAACTTTCAAAATAATGTAGCATATTTTTATTTTTACTCTCCCCCAAAAAATATTATCATTCTATGGTTAAAAATTATAGTTACATCTATTTTAAAAAAAATTAGACTAACGAATTTTAAAAATATTCCTTCTTTCGTAAAACTTGTCTCAAATCAAAAGTATCACATAAATTTATATTAAAAAAAAAAAGTAATATTTTTTTTTATATTATAAGTTGATTTTTAGTTCTGACAAGTCCACCTCGGATATGAGAAAATCTACTCCACCAATAAGGTTTCAGGTTTAGATATTAAAGTTGAACCCACAAATTGATTTATTATAATTTATTTTTACGTTTTCATCTATGCCCCTTTTTCTTTACTCTACTGAGCAGTTTTCCTGTCCACAACAAATAAAAGGTTTGGACAAATTCGTTGCATTAATAAAGTGTATTTATGTATCGTTTGGTATTTGAATAAAAAATAAATTATTAATATAATGTTTAATATATATATATATATATAATAAGTTATGAGAAGGAAAATAATCTTGAGTAGTACAATTAAATGATCAATCAAATTCTCTGTCTCTAGAAAAATTTATGCGCACTCGATATTTGTATTAAATTATAAAAACCTAGCTTAGCAGTTCTAAATTAAAACAAAAATAGATGCTTAATTATTATCTAAAAAATAAATGTGTGTGCAAGTAAGACAAGATTTAATGTATAAATTAAAATTTAATGTTGAGGGTTAAATGCTAAAAATCTTACAAATTTTGAACCAATTTTTGTTATACAAGGTATGTATTTTACATTTATGTCCTTAATTTTGCCTTTCTCAGCTACTATTTTTTCTAACTTTAATGTAGAATTTATTAAAAACTGCAAACGAAGGCAATAAGGCATTGATGAATTATCATATTATATATATATATATATAAATATATATATATATATATATTATTTTGATGCAACGATAACAAAATGAAAAATGAATCTTCTTTTTTTTTTGAAAATTAATTAGTTTGACCTATTGAAATAGTTTGATAATGCATATTCATAATTTAGAGCAATATTTTAAAAGGCGAAGGCGTGACGTGAGGCATTTTACTTAGTATGGGGTGAGGCCTAAGCCCTAGGACATAAATCTTCAATTTTTAATTATAATTTGGTAAAATTGTACAATAATACAAAAATTAGAAAAAGAATATATTTTTTTATAATTTTCTAAAATTTCATTTTGAAGTCTGAAAATGGTGTGAAAACTAGGTCATTTTGTTGAATCGAATATGAAATATGGTGAACCGTTGTTTGTTTGAATCGATTTGCTTTGGCGGTCGACTGAACATGATTAAAGAAACTGATAGAAATAAAATTTATAATTTCTTTTTACAAGTAGAAATAACATAATGATATAAAAGCTTTTATGAGATGCAAATCAACTTTAATATTTTTAATGAAATAATCACATAATTTCTTAGAATATATGACTGGTATACTACGCAATTTACCTCTTTAAATGAAATAATCAATAAACTATTAATATTATAGCTAAAACATCACTCCTTCATGAATAAAAATAAAATATTTTTAAATAAAAATAATAAAATATGATAATTTTGAGACCTACAAGTAAAGAAATAAAATTCAGGAATATATTTTAAAAAAAATATTACTTGATATTCACCCTCACGACTTTTTCAAATATCAATAAGCAGTAATACGACTTGGTATTTGAGTAACTCTCAATTTTTTTATTTTTATGAATGAAAACTATTAAGTTCATTCATTTATTAAAGAACCTGACACACAATTTGTATTAGTTTTGTTTGGTGAATCCCGAACATTAAGCATTAGGTGTGTTTAAGGCGTATAATCGAACGCTTAAGCGTAAGCCTCACATAACTAAGTCCCTTTTTTTGAGAGAAGGAAACCCTTACTTAAGAAGAGAGAGTGGCCGAGTAAAAAAGCAAGGCAAGGGATAAAGGATAAGTACCCGGCCAGCCCTGACGCGTTTTGCCATAGTCAAGCACCAAGGCGAGCACCAGGACAAAATTTCAAAACTGCCAAGGACACGAAGATTATAGTAACTAAATGGTTAATTCTTGGTGTAAAAATGCCTGGATAAGGAATAAAAGCAGCAATGAGAAATTCCCAAGACAAAAGTACTATGGTCTCTCTCCGACATATATAGTCGATTATGTAGCGACATCATCAAAAGTAACAACTTTGAAAGCTTCAGTAGTAAAATCTGAATTTTTACAGGAGTAGTTGTAATTTAAATGTATCTTGATTGGTTATAGTCATGTTCCCGTAGCCGTGCTCAAGGACGTCTCAGTAAAATAAATAGTTTAAAATTAAATTTTCATAAGAGATTTTAAATAAGTGGATATACACACAAAACTAATAATAACTTGGAGTTTTTTTTTTTGTTCTTATATACTATTTTTTTTTTAAAACATTAAGCGTTTAACTTCACATAGTAATAGTATTATTTATAAATAACATGATTAATTCTAGTTAATAAGATGTTGACCATTTGTTTAATGCATTATCTTGAATGTATTATAAAATTTTATTTATTAATATGAAAATTTGATTTATTTTATTTAAACTTTTAAAATATTTCTAATAAGAAGTAGACAGTTTTTCTTTCTTTTCTTATTAAATTATTGTACCTTTTATTTTTTTACAATCTTCAATATTGTTTTAAATGAAACTAAAATCATAAAATTCACTATTTAAAATTTTGGGGGCCTAAAACAAACACTTTACTAGCCTTACCCTTGAGCCATCCTTGGTCGTGCTAAAGTGGTGAGACCAATGTCACCTTTGTTGAGTCATGTCTAATCTATCCCTAATCTCCACGTGTTACATTCTGACATGTCTAACTATCAAGCTCGGACCTTACCACATACAATAGAAAAAATTATAGCATGCGTGGCCAAACTTCTGAAATTATTTTATTTTAAAAATACTTATTTCAAAAAATACTTTTTACAAGAGACAGTTTGCATTTGGTCAATAAATTTTTAAAATACTGTTGAAAAACAATTAGTATTTGACCAAACTTTTTAAAAGGGTTTTAGTATTTCTTTCATAACTATTTTTCAAATAAATGCTTAAAAAATAAACTACTTTTTATAGCTTCCGAAAATTATTTGTGCTACTCTTTAAAAATACTCATTTTTCAAAAATTT
>JBDJHY010000106.1:1316669-1336871 GCA_039654485.1 Withania somnifera | reverse complement strand
CACAAGCTTGGATTGAAAATAGTCACAACATTAATCACTTGGAACCTCCCTGCATATGATGATTGTCTGGAGTATGTGACGTTAATCCTGCTAGTAATTTTCTCAATCAATTGGTGAAATTCCAGATTGCTCCATTTCCTAGGAAGCAATGGCAAACCAAGATACCTTACAGGAAAAGAACCAAGTGAGAAGCGTGTCTTAGCCAACAATAATTCCTTTGTATGATCATCAACCCCAGCTATGAATATACTGGACTTCTCCAGATTAGCAACCTATCCGGAAGCTTGCTAAAGTGTGTCAAGGCTTCAATCACCTTTGCGAAATATCATTTAGTCATCAGCGAAATAAGATGAGTAAGTTTTAACTGCGTACACTTAGGGTGATATTTGAAATCAGGCAATCATTCATACTCTGCGGTATTCTTGGGACATACTCCGTGACTATCTTGTTACCCTCGAAACAGAGTTTTTCCTATGTGAACAAAGGAGAGTTAGTTGGATCCCTAGTGGTTTGAAAATAAATAGGGGCATTGTTTCATTCTGCTTTACAATATTCAGAAACAGTTGAATTTACCTGTGCTGGTGGATAGCCTTAGCTACATCGTTTTATCCTCAGCTTCAATTAAATGGACTCACTGATAAAGTGTGTCTCCCTTTTCTTAGGTTCTGAGGTATCTGTCTATGCTTTTTCCGGTTAAAGTTACTGTTCCAATTCAATATGATTCTTGTGAAGTCTTTCTGAACAGTCACTATGGTCACAGCTTCTTCTTATGTTATTTGGATGAGAAGTTACAAGCATGGTTGTTTTCTCTCTTATGCGATGGCAAACATATTTGCAGATTTCTTGTGTTGGTGGGTTCGGCTCTAACTCGTACATGTATAAAATCAATGGGACAGCTAATATAAATGCCATCAGAGATGCTTCAGAAGAAGGTACTTGCTAGTTATAAAATTCTACTTAAGCACCTCTCCATATTGGTATGAGAGTTAGCATTATACGTTGTTTTTCTTAAAACCATGAAAACTATTGATCTTTCAATGCCATAAGAGAAACTTAGTTATATATGTTGAAAATTTAACCTGAATTAGAATAGTGTAATTCTATGAAGTCTGATTAATTGTTATGGATGGTGTTGTTCCTCTTTCTACCAATTAAAGCACTTTCAAGAGTGTTAATGTTTCTTTTTTTTTTAAAAAAAAAAATATATAATTATTTGCTGGGAATTCACATTGGTCATAAACCACCTCTTATTGCTCCCACAGTTGATTGCTTGGTTTTGACCTGCATTCTAAATATTTATTGGTGCCTCTAGGAGGTGAAAGTAGGTTAATTTCCTGTAAGGACCAGGTGTTGGTAGCACTTTTAGGTGATGTTCAACAGCTTGAAAGGGTCTATGTTATTTTATGAGGAGCATATATTGCTCTAAGAAAGCTTGTCAGCTCTTTTTTACAAATCCCAATGGGAGTCGGATGAAAATTGGGTCTGTGTTATCAAGTGTCATAAACATTCTGTTATTAGGAATTTTTATTTAAATATTCAAAAAAAAAAAAAAACTGATCTCTTTGGCTTGGTAATTAATATCTACTACCTCTGTCCCAATGCCACCTAAAAATAATAATGGTGTATATATTGGTGAATGATTTAATTTCTTATAGCATATTGATCAGAAGCAAAGTAATTAGATGATATTTGGTGCAGTCATAGGATCAGCTATCAACAATTTGTAGAAGTACTGCATTTTAGAGGGCATGATTGTTCATTTAATGATTTTACCTTCTTTTTTTCTGTCTATTGCCCGTAGGAGTAGATTATGCTGACCTAGCTTACCTTCCGTTGGTCCCTTTAGTTTGGACATCCCTTTCTACCTTTTCAACTTTTTAGCCTGAAATATGCCTCTCACCTCTTTCTGCCCCAGGGAGCTTAAATTTCTATTATCAATAGTTTGCTCTAGAAGTTTGACTGGAGACTGGAGAGAACTAAATAATCTCAAATTTACTTTGGCTTCGCCGAGTACCATGATTGTATTTCAATGCTCAGGATATGCTGTTGGTACCGTACTCTCCCCAGTCTTTAACCAGATCTTCTTCTTGTGCCATTTCTTTGCATTTGGTTTTGCCTTCTTTGTTGAAAGGTTAGGTATCAGTCAGTATTGAGATAAACATTATTTAATTATGGTAGACTACATTTGAGTGGGTTGTTACAGCTGAAACCTAGAACTTTCTTCTTTTGTTGAAAAGTTCAGTTTTCTGACAATATTGAGACATTACTTGATCATGAAAGACTAAATATCAAGGATTCATGACAATCAGAAATCTTAATTGTGAGTCCTAATTGATGTATCATGTTTAATTAGTTGCAAGAGCCACTCCCATCTGTTTCTACTCTGTATTACCCTTTCACAATAGACATATTGCAAAAGGATCTTCTCAATTTAATAATATGACAGAGTATGAGAATGTTTGGCAGTATACCACTAATAGTATATTCTATACTACCTTGAAAGCTGTTAAGAATTCAAGGTCATTTAACAATTCAAACTTTAAAATCACATGTTTTTCAAATCAAACTACCTTTTCAATGATTTGATCTTGAGACCTCATGATTCTTCCACTTCATTGACTGCTAGGTTACACCCTTGGGTGCAAGTGGTCATTCAATATTTTCCTAACAAGAACGACCAAAGTGTGTGAAATTGTATTAGGTGGTTGTGGTGTGGTATAGTTTGGTTAAAGATATTCATAGTATATTTCAAGGCAGATTTGGTTCGTAGGTCGTGTGGGATAAGAGTGAGGGATTCATGCTAAGTAGTTAATGATTTCTTGAGTGAGACTAGAAAGCTTTACTTCTTGGATTTGCTCGAAAGCATAAGTCCCGCTTCCTTGTACTTTTCCTCCTATTGATAACCTCCTTTTGCCGTGCCACTTAAGTTTTGACTTATAATTCTTTTAGTGGGTTATAAAATAATCAGCTACACCTGTGAATGGTAAGATTTCTCATCTCCATTATAACAAACTAATGTTCTTGAGATCATTTATGCACTAGAAGTGCTTACCCATTCCAGGGATATCTTTGCAATAATTATTTGATGTTATCTTCATCAAATAAACAATATCTCCTCACTGGACAGTGGACCGTTTAACCCATATGCACATTTCATTGGTTTGCACCGGTGATCAGATCTTCAGCTTGTGTGATGAATGCCTTGTTTAGGCATCAAAGCTGTTTTTGCTGAAGAATCACCATATACAATTTTTGTAAACGAGAAGAGGACTGCCCTGGTGTATTTGTTGACCAAATATGTCGTGCTCATGCTGGAGTGGTCAATGTAATGTTGTGATAATGTACTCTATTTCTATGTGCAGGAGTTAAAAGATTTGTTTACATCTCCGCTGCAGACTTTGGCCTTGTAAATTACGTGTTACAAGGTTATTATGAGGGGAAGGTATTAGCGCAATACTTTTGATTGATGTTAGATGAATGACTAATTAAGAATGTGCAAAAGATGTCAATTTCTACTTGAATATGTACTAGAAGACGTGTGGTATATTGTCCTTGGTTGTTCAAACTTTTTATGTTTTCTGGGTCCCAAAGAAAATTTTTGTCAGGCATGAGCCAAAAGCCACCGTGTCTCCTGGATACCAACTCAGTTAAATTTTTCTTTTGAAAAGCTTTCTGGTTTTAGTGAATAATCTGGCAGTTTCCAATTTTTAGGCTCTCTTTTCTACCATGCACAAGATGTGTGGAAATCGAAAACGCTTTCTCTTGGTTCGAGTTGAGCAATTGATCTAAGTAGCCTCTCCACCTCTCCTTGACTTTGTTGCTCCCGTCAACACTTGTTTAGGATTGTCTTTAAGACACTTCAGCTGGTTTGAATCCTTACCCTTCTTTATTTGTCCTTTTTAAACATTTCTTTCTCCCCGTCTCGTGTTCCTAGCTTTTGATACAACGCATCTAGAGCTTTCCCTGGGGCTTTACTAATAACCTTTTTAGCTTCCCTCTTAGTGCTCTTGTATTATTCAAAGGCTTCTTCCCCTTATGTTTTTGACAGCTTCCAAAAGCATTCTCTTTTAGCTTTAGTAACTCTTTGTACGCCCTTGTTCTACCACTAAGGACCTGTGGTTAGGGCCTAGACCTTTGGACACACTTAAAACTTTAGTTACTACTTTTTCAATGCAATGTGACATTTGCTTCTACAAGATGTCTGTCTTCTTCCAAGTCAAAAGCTCCTGTCTCCCGCAGATTTTATGGGAGCGCCAACTGGTTAGCACGTTTTAATGCCCACAACTAATTAATGGTCAGTAGTCTCCTTTCTCGTTCTAGTCTTAAGCTTTTACATCTATGACCACTAACCTATGTTGGGTCGTCATTGCTTCTCTTGGAATAACCTAACAATTTCTTATGATACTGGTAAAAATGTCAGTCTGACTATGATTACCGTAAGAATCTTTTTTTCTAAAATATGTATTAGCTACCCCTAAATCATCATAAGCCAAAGTGATTGCCAAGATAGGCATATCTTCGTACCATAACCATAACCATAACCAGCGTATGCTTGTTCAAATTCATGGCTTTCTCTACCTACATGGCCAATTAGATCTCTCCGTGTAGAGATTTTTATTCCTGGAATTCCTCCAACAAAGGTGTCCACTTCTTCCCAAAACTTACCTTTAACTTCTGCATCTACTCCCATATCCGGAGCACTTGCATTAATATCATTGACTTTCTCCTTTCCCATACAAACTTTGATGCAATAACCAACCTCTACAATCTTATCTTTCTAGTCTCAGTAAATTACACCCTGTTCCTATTTCAATTATCCCACAATATCTTAATTTATTAAGTCATGTTACCTATCCCTGCAAATTTGGTATCTTGATTAATAGTTTGATATACTTCTCATAATTATAGTTGATTATCATATAGATGTAGTTTGGTATCTTTGATTAATAGTTTGATATGCTTCTCATAATTATGATGTGCTACTAATTTAGAAGTTGTGCTTGTTCTTTGTGTTAGTAATTTCCAAACCTCTAAGAAGAGGCTTGGGCTGGTTGATAATTCCCTTCGCTGTTGGAATCTTTTTTTTTTCCCCTTAGAAATTAAGACACTATAGCACCAGTTATGTCAATTCTGTCTCCAATCCCCATCTTTAACCCAGAAAGGAAAAATCAAAGGTAAGAAGAACTTCAAATGGATGTCAGGTACCTTGGATGTAAACAATTTGTCGGAGCACTTGCACCGACAAAATGTGTAAAAATAAGATACAATGTTCTAGAATGTAATACTGATAGAACTGTTGAACTAGCACATAATGGTGGAACTCTGTTTAGTAGGTTGGGTGAATCGGGGATGAAATTTAGAGAGCTTCTGAAAGTGACCTTTTTGTTCTTCTGCCTAATGTCGATATGTATGCAGAGGGCTGCGGAAACTGAGCTGCTAACAAGATATCCATATGGAGGTAAGCTGTTTCAGTTTTCATTGCGTAACCACTTGTTAGTGCATCTTCTATGTCCATTAACTGTGTGACTTGCATTGCAAAATAGGCAAAATTGCTCTGTCTCATATTGGGTTCTTTGCAAACTTCTGATTAGTTATCTTCCAATAATTGTCAACAGATCATAAGCATTGTGCTATTTAATGTGCCTGTCTCAGTCGTCACTTACTTAAGTAATGAATAACATGGGAAATGTAACACATTATTAGAGCTTCTTTAGGGTTCTCCATTTCTAAACAAAGGTACATTTCATGGTATTTCTTCAAGAGAACATAACACCATGCAACATGTATCGACCTTATTAAAGAGGGTTGAAGGAGTGATGTGAGGAGCTTTTTGATGGATGGAAGACAATCTTTTGAATTTGTGACCCATTAACAAGTAGCTCAAAATAGCTTGTTTAGAATGTTGAGGATCCACATCTAGCGCTTTCTAAGGAACAGAGGAGAAAAAGAAAATGTATCTAGTGGGAAGTGATTCTAGTCCTCTAGGTAAATAACTCAACATTCAATCAAGTGCATCGGTTGCCTCCTTGTAGTATGGATCCCAGCAGGTAATAGTATACCATTTTTTTTAAAAAAATATATAAAATACCTAGTTTTGTGGACAGCTCACTGGTCAACGTTCCCATTATTTAACCTATATATTTGCCCCTGAACCTAACTCTGTAAACACAAGAAAAAGCCACAAATGGGTGAGAATATGAGGAACACTCGTAATAGATGAATACTTTCATGGAATGTTGGACTGTGATGCTTTTCACTTTTGTTGTGTTGCTCAAGTTTGTAAGTTAGTTCTGCTTGTAATTGTATCTTTGTTTTGCTGACTTAAGAAAGTGTTAAGACTTAATCCACATGTTTCTAAAAATTCATCTGCTCATATCATCTCTCTTTCAGGAATAATCCTGAGGCCTGGATTTATCTACGGGACTCGTCGTGTCGGGAGCATGAAATTACCCCTTGGTGTAGTTGGTTCTCCTCTAGAGATGGTGTGTACCTTTGCTTAATCTTACTCCTTTACAGGCACAACTAATGCACATACTTTCCTATTCTGGAAAACGAACAAAATTTGGATTACTCTTCCATTACATTTTTCTTTTTATTCCCTATATCCAAGAGATGGTTTCTTGTTTCATCAAACTGTTGTTTGTTCACGAAACTACTTCAGATATTGAATTGAACATGTGCTGGTTTATTATCCAATAATGCAAAAGCCCCTTAAACCCCATTGTCCCCACTGCTTAAAATTAACAAACAAGGTAATAAAACAATAGTCAGCATGGGAAAGGAACATGAATGTCTTTTTTTGGTCTCCTATCAGATACATATGATGAATGATCAATGCTATATGAATTTTTCATCGGTGTAAAGAAGTTTCCTATTTGTGCAATGTGATAGTTCCTCTTTTGTACGTCTGTGCGGCATTGAACCAAGTTTCTGTTGGTTACATTTTTTCAGATTCTGCAGCGTGCAAAACCTCTCAGTCAAATACCCATTGTTGGGCCACTGTTTACTCCTCCTGTGAACGTCACTGCAGTAGCTAAAGTTGCTGTCAGAGCAGCAACAGATCCTGTGTTCCCTCCTGGTGTGATTGATGTTCATGGAATCTTACGCTACAGCCAACAGAGATCTGTATAAGGTGAATGATTTCACCTGAAAAGAATTATAGCATGATACCAACTGCAGAATTCTTTTTTAATCATCAAAGAACCAAAAGTTAGAATTTTGAATCTATATCCTGATGGTAAAGCGGACATCTTGCGAGATAGATAAGGTTCCATTCAATAAATAAAATGATGCTTCAGGAATCAATATGTTCTTCAATGTCATTGTCTTCTTATAGCTAGATGATAGGCTGCCTTTTCTTCAATGTCATTTATCTTTTCGTAGTTTGGCTGTTCTGTTGTTTTTGCTGAACAATAAGAAAATGGATGCACTGAGGTATAAGAATTTTTTTTTTCCATGCCCATTCACAATTTAACTTTAAGCTGAGCAGCTTGGTTCAGCTCATCCACATTTACTAGTGAGAAAGGGTAGTTGAATCTGTACAAACGGTTTACAAATCAAGAATGACAATTTATTATCTGATCTGATACCGTGCATAGACGAAAGAAATGGTGCCAGATTCTGCAAGGGTTATTGAGGATGAGAAATTTATGAACCTGGTGGGTTTATTGCCCAGTTCTGTTTGGTCGAACTGGTGCAGTAGTGTTTAGTGGGATTTTCTTATCTTATCAATGGTTTATTAGTATTGGCTTAATGAATATTACAGTTTATGGGATGGGGTGGAATCTGCAGCTTTGTCTCGACAGGGGGTGCTCTAATCCGTTGACATTTCGTTTCGGAGTTGTCTTCAGGTATCGATTGTGTTTTAGTAGATGGTATTGAGAAATTACCAATCTTACTCGCTTTCATATGGTGGGAATCATTCATCCAAAACTTAGATGTAAAATTGGCCTATTTCATGTCCATGTCATATTTGTAGTCATTTGGAACTTCCAGTTTGATTTCAGAGTTCATTTGGGTTGTTGAACTTTGAAGTGAGTCTATGCCACTACTGGTTAATGACCGAGGTTTCCACGTGAAGTGGAGAGAGATTGTGCTTCAGGTTGGAGTTGGTTATGCAGTGTGCGTTTATCTACGCATACTGAATTGTCAACTTACTGGAGATAACCAAGTTTTGAGACAAATTAAACTCACTCAAGATGATCAAGTCTCGACTCTTGGTACAGTTTTCTTTACAGATCGTATACTTTTTTCTTTGAAAGGTTCCCGTTCCATTATGTTGTCTTCAATTAAGAGATTCAGATCCAACTTTTTTTGGCCTCCTCTGTCTCTCCTTCAGTAAGAGCATGGCACTGTACCCCTCTTTCTGATCTCTTGCATGGCTCCTACATCTCACTTATGTGTTTTTTCATCAGTTTTCTTCGTTTCAAAAGGAATGAGCTACTTTTCTCTTTTTTTTTAGTTCGTTTAGAAAAGAACGACCCTTCTCATTTCTGTCAATTATTTAATTTCAATTTTTTACATAATATGTTTAAGACCACAAGATTAAATATTTAGATATTATGATATTTAAGTACATGTTGTGCACTTGGAGGGAGTAATAAAGTTTTGGTAATACTAACACACAGCACAAAATTCTCATCCTAACTCTCTTAATATTTAGAACTCATTCAATATTGATACAAAAATACTACTACTACAATAATATACAAGTTAAATATAACTTTTAGACGAGTATAATAAATGGATGGGTCCTCGTCTTCAAGTTGATCAACATACATCTTGCATGTGCTCTTGTTGTTTTTAGTTCCTGTTGGTGATATGGTATCATTAATAACATGTCCATAAAGGTTGTTTTGGTTGTGTCCAGCAGATCTTGGCTGCTGATTTTTGAGACCTTTGGTATTGCATCTGGTAGTTCTGCTAGTGAACGTGTACTTTTTGGTTTGATATTGACTTCTACTTGTTAGGTTATATAGAGAAACCAGAGTTGTCAAAAGCATTCCCTTCACATTTTTAATTTGAAAAAATAAATAGCGGGGTTCGACATTTAATACATGTAATTATGTAACAAATTATTTGGGAAAAGGGTCAAATTACCCTTTTATTGGCTAAGTTTGCCCTTAGGCCCTAGTAATACTTTAGGGTCTAAACCCAAATACTTGTTATTTTAATAATTTTTCATCATGACAATTCTAAATATTCGGATTAGGGGGATGCCATAGCATGCCACCTTACCATCAATTTTTTTCCTTTTCCTTTAGGCTTATTTCACTTGCGTAATTGCTAAACTCAAAAAATAATTTAACTTCTTTTCTTTTATCTCTCCTCAATCTCAAAAATTCAACTTTGATTTTTTACCATTACAATGGAAAACATAATTCTATCTCTTCTTCTCTAACCCCAAATTAATTTCTTTACTTCAATCATCACCCTTCCCTACCCCCAAGTCAAATCCACCCCAATAGCAATTTAGAGATTTTTAACCTCTTTTTCTAATTTGGGCAATGCATAAATAGTCCAAATTTTTTCTTTTTCACAATGGCAATAACAATTTTAGAGATAACTTCTTTTCCTATTGTGTGTAATGCTTAAACAATCCTAATTTGAGGACATTTAATGTTAACGGTCTCTTTTGAGATCAGTGCGTTGGGAATGGGTTCTCTCAAACAGAGTTGTAGGCTGTAGATTGTTTGTATAAATAAATGAAAATGCCAACAGCTTTCTGTATCAATTTCTACATATATAAATACACATACATTTGTGTGCGCAAAATAAAAAATAAAAAACTTAACTTCTTGAAAGCAAATTCCTACCTTTTTCCCCCATAAATTGGGAAATGAGATATGAAATTTGAGTAAAGATAAAGAAAAAAAAAAAGTTAAATTGTTTTTGTATTAGAAATTTTATAAGTGAATAGAGAAGTAAAGAAAATTAATGGTGACGTGGCATATCATGTGGCGTCAACCTAATTCAAATATTAGGCCACATAGGATTTTAAATGGCCATGGTGAAAAACGGTTACAATGAGGGGGATATTTTGGTTTAATTTTTCTAAAGAAAAAGAATATATTTGACCCTAAAGTATACTTAAAGGCAAATTTAACTAATAAACTAAAGTAAAGAGGTATTTTAAAAAAAAAATTCAAATTATTTTAATTATGTATAAACAATGTAATTGAGGACCCCTTAGTTATATGCTAGCTCCGCCCTGCAAGTCGATGCTTGTCAAAAGCAATAAAATTTTCTGCTTGTACTAGCAATTAACAATGATATCTATGTGTGTAATTTTTTTTTGTTCTCATGCAAAGATGGCAAAGAGTGAACACAATTTTACATTTCATAATACTTCTTTAAGTTTTTTTTTTTTCCTTTTACCAACCTTTTCAATTTAAATACTATCGATCAGAATCATTGTTTTTTTCTTCATTTCTGTTGAGTGATAGGAAATGTAGTGTAAGACTAATCTTTGTGGTTCGACCTTTGTCAATCTAAAAGATCTGCCCTTTGTCAATCAAAAAGATCATTAAATTTTGGAGTTCTTTGTTATGCTTTAGGGTAATATAATTATGGTTAAGAAGATAGAAAATGAGCTATATACAAACACAAGACATATCCATATATATACAAGGGTGGAGCTACACCTGGGAAGGGGATGGAAGGTTAGAGGGATATTAATACTAGAAACCATCTTGAACCATTTCTACACCAATATATACAAATCAAAGATGGCTATGCTAGGTGTAAGTTGGAAAAAAGACTGAACATCAATGGCATGAATCTTAAACCATTTCTACTTGAGCACTCACGGCTACATTCTCTTCACGTGAAGGTGAAGCCCCTTCCTCCCTTGGAAAATGTAAACTCTGCTCGGTATGACTAGAATTGCTTGGACTTGGTGGTCCATTCGTCCGAGGAGAAGATAGCATTGACAAGTTACCATGAGGACTCCGCGAACAATCTGTGTCACGTGCTGAATCTTCCATTGCATCTCTTAGTTCACTCTTCTTGAAAGTATGACAACTATAGTCTTTCCTGTCAAACTTTCTTGCCAAGATTCTGGCTCTTTCATGGAACGATAGATTTGGTTGTCTTATGATGTGCCAATGCTCATACATGAATTGTGTTAGAAAGAAGAGTAGAGCCAAAACTGCAGCAACTACAGCCATGACAAAGAGTCCCCAGAAGCTATCTAGGCCAAGACTATTAGAGGAGAGCGATGTGCTAGAATCTGAACAAGTAGACTCACCAAACCATGCTCTCTCTATTTGTCCCATCTTTTCACCTTCTGTCACATTCAAGACTGATCTTGAAACATCAGGTACTAGTGGAGATCCTATTGGGAAGGCCTGGATGAAAAATCACAAGAGTGGTGAACATAGTTCATAATATTACTGTTAGGAGAAGGGGAGACAGGAACTTTCTTGACTGAAACAGGCGAGGTGGATGGAGTATATAATTAATACGTTCAACTGAATCCAGCATTTTCAACATTTTACATAGTTATATATGCGAAAAATCACTAGAATTTTAATAAATATTAGACCTGAACTCTTAATTTCAGAAGTGTAATGTGGTTCAGTGTAAGAACCTAAAGGTAGAACCAATCACATTTAAATCCTAGATCCACCTCTGAAAACCAATTGTCGTCATAGTATATGTTCTTTTTTTTTTTTTTCTGAACCAGTTCGTTCTTTGTCAGTAAACTTATCCAGTGCTCCCTATGATGGCAAGCGAATTTAAATTGTCAAAACACTCGTTTCAACCAGGGAAGAACCTAAAGGTAGAACCAAGAATTTTTTGTTGGCATGATCATAATCCCACATGTTTCCAACCTAGGTTGAGGGTTACCGGTTTCTTTAAAATCTGTCCTGGCACAAGATGAAAAGGTCCAAACACTATTGTTGGACCTGGGAGCAAAGGTGAAGGTACGATTTTGAGTCAGTGTGTCCATAATAAATATGATTTCATCACATGTATCTGTTTTGAATTATTTTCGTATGCATAAAAAGTTTGAGCTGAGCGCTGCAATGAGCTCAGTGAACTGAACCTTGCAATTCCCCTTACATTAACCTCAGCATGTGATTCTTGAATTGGAAACGGAAAGAATATCGAGAAAAAACAAGAGTTACTTACAAAGCCAAAGCCATCAGTCTTATATGTAGTTCCAATCGTGGTAAATTTCGAGCAATAGTTTGCAAGGAAAAGCTTCACATAAGGAATCTCGTCAAAAACAGCAGCAATACCACCATTTGCACTTCCTTTTGAGAGCAAATCAACACATTCCTCTGGAGTATTATATACCTTAAGCCTGTCCTCATCAAAGTTCATCTTTCTTAAGATTCCTAATACAAAAGACCCTGATTGGTAGCCCACATACTCCTTGTTCTTCAGAAGTTCTTTTACATCTGTAACAGTTGGCTGAAGTTTTTCAACTGTTAACATTGATGTAAGACTTGCTGTATAGCTCGACGTCAATATAAGTACTACTAAGAACCAGATGATCAGGACAAACCTAGCCAAATTGCTTACTATCCTCTCCTCTGCCAGTGTCAAGAAACAAAAAGAAGAAATTTCAGATTAGAAAAAGTTTGAAGCATATGCTATATAATAGACAAAAGGCTAATTCAGATTAGGAGAGAGTGTCTTACAGTAATTAGATATTTCTCAGTTTTTCTAATATGTATATACTCTAGTCTAAATGGCGATGCTTGACTAGGTATGAAGTTTAAGATGCAAATAACTCTCAACATGAAAAGACAGAGCCAGTGGGACTGATGTTTGAATAGGAAAAAGAGTGGATTTGGAGGCTCCACCAAATGAATTGGCTTATCCGGAGAACACTAAAGAACAAAGAGCGTCTTTTGGTACATATGTTATACCAAAAGCAACCCCTTTGGGCGCTTTAAACATATCATGACATTTATCATTAAAGGTAAAATGAGAAGTTTATAATTAAAGAAGCTCCATCTATAAAAGAAATTTGCAATCGACTAATAAAAGAGTATCAAATAAATTGGGCAGAGAAAATACTAATTCAAGAGGAGGAACGAGAAATTACTCTGTGCAAAGACCATAGTTGAGAAGGAGAACCAAAAGATCATGCCAACTTGGTGCAAAGGAGGTCCTCTAAAGTCTTCATTTACTCGATGTTCGAGTAACCAAATAACGAAGCCAATGAAAACAAAAGAACAGAAGCTTGTTAACCAGAGTTCCCAAGTCAATGGCTTCAAGAATACCCATGCATTATCTCTATTATCGTCTTTGATTGGCACCATCATTGTCACTCCAGATTCTGTATATGGTAATGTGAAATCAATGAATTGTGACCTATTCGATACAATGGTAGTGTCCCCTACAACAGCATCAAAGTTCTGTTCATTGGTTAACCCATGTTGCATACAAGAATCATGAAAGTATATATATGTGCAATATGTATTTCCCCGTAAGATTTGTCCAATTTGTTTTAGTTCAGTTTATCGATTTTGACTGTTTTTGCCTTAAGACTCTGAAGGAGAGGGCTATCTAGTAACATTTACGTTATAAAGTCACCTAAAGAGTAATAACCTGAAAAATAAGGCTGAGTTACCTATTACAACATGTTAAAAGACACTATTAATTATAAAATCTCTTCACGTTGTTAGTATATATAACTTAAAAGGCCAGAATTTCTAACAAAGGACAAAGTGCTCCTTCTTTTGAGTAAAACAGATAGAATGCAAACTCTTATGTTGGTAATGAAGTAACAAACAACCCTCAAAAGTATGAACATAAAAAACACAAAAGGAAAAAAAGAACCTACTCCCTCCGTTTTAATTTGTTTATCTTACTTTTCTTTTTAGTCCGTTTCATAAAAAGGGAGGCCTCTTTTTTTTTTTTGGCAATTCTTTAATTCAACTTCCATATGTAGTGGAAGAGCCAAACTTTATTTGAAGGGATTCAAAATTTGAAGAAGTAAACACATAAACTAGTTGAAAAGATTCGGCATCTGCTATATAGATATAAAAATATTTTTAACTACTATAATTTTTTGCCGAAGGAGGTGTGGATGAATCCCCTTACTATATGCTGGCTCTGCTCCTGTCCGCCTTTCATGCTTATGACCACAAGACTAAAGGACATTCAGGTACATTTTACATATCTTTAGTTTTAAGACCACTAGAGTGAGAAGTTTTTTATTCTTAAACTGCATCCAAGTCAAAGCTAGACAAACAAATTAAAACGGAGTTGCCTGTGTATATATAGATAATAAAGAGAAACAGGGAGACAAAGAAATTTACCCCAAGAAATACTTGATAAACAAGAGCATTATAATCTCCAGCACTCTTTCCATCAGGAGCAGCAAAAGGTACATACTCATAAGGAACATAATATGGTAATGCTTCCATCACAGCATCAAAAACATCAATGCAATATCCAGTAACTGTTGTTATGTTAGTAGTAGAATCTCTTGTAACTTTCACAAATTCAGTGAAACCATCCTTCACTGGAACTCCAATTTTCAGTTTCTTCCCATTTGTTGGTATCACCCAACCTTTAGGAACAGAAGTAGTGTCACCAGGCCATATAATAGACCCAAAATTCTCCTTAGAGATGGAATATCCGCGTCGCGAATTCAGTTTCTTAACAATTCCATTTTCTCTTGTCCAAAAACCAATTTCTTTAGCACCATTGCCAATAACATTAATGATCTGATAAGGTGGAGATTGCAATTGTCCATCAACAATATGAAAGTCTCCATGTAGGCCTTTGAATGTAGTGTTTAATATAGATTGAAGAAGCTTTGGACCATCCTTTGAAACTCCAAAAGCTTCAAGATCTGTTGCATTTCCTGAAAATTTTAGAAGTGTCAAAATCAACTTGTTTCAGTAACCTAAGCTGCTCGGACTCTCCAAAATTGTTGCTGTAGCCATGTTGGATCCTCCAAAAATGCACTACTTTTGAAGAGTCCAACGTGCATCTAATGACATTTTTGAAGCTGACGCTAAATTTGCCCAAGTTTAAACTGGTTGCATTACAATCCGTTTGTTGATTTCAAAAATCTCTTGTGAGTCTTTCTTTTCGATAATTATTAATGAATTGAAACATTTCAATTTGAACGAGTTTTTGAAATTGAAATGTCACAATATTTTTTGACACATGGCAAACAAAGAGTATCTTTCTATATAACCATCAAGTTTATCAAACTATTGGGCCAAAACTAGTCAAATGCAACCCAAACCAAATGTACAAATCACTTTGGAAATCAGCTAAAAAAGATGGAAGGTGGACGGGTTGAATTAGGACCCGTTATTTTAACCGAATCCATGACAAAAAGCACACTGGTGTGAATTGGGTAATGTGACCCGCATATTGACTCTGACTCAGTTTAACGGATCCAATTAAATCCAATCCATCCATTTACCTGAAACATTTGATTTTTGAAACGGGGCATCACTGATTCCTGATTTCTCCACAGCCATAGCTAGTGCAGTAGCTGAATCATAAGCCCATAATCCATACACATTCAATTCCGCATTAACGATCGTTGGATTCTCACTTCGAAACTTGATTTTCCATCTACTAGTAAAATCCTCAAGCATTTTATTGGTGGGGACATATGGCTTCACCCCAAGAACACCTTCCATTGACTCAATAACTGAAGGATCCAATGAATTCAGTTCATTGGCGATAGCATCTGTAACAATCCAAACATACCCTTCACTCATCATACCAAGTTGTTTAACCGCGACAAAAAGTCTTGAAGCAAGTGAAGTTGGCATATGTACAATAAAAACTCTAGTTTGCATATTCATCAACTTCAACAATTCGGATTGTATCTGTTGTTGAGTTGCATATTGAGGAATAACACTACGATAAGGAATACGAATGTTGATATCTTCCAATGCATCTACTAAGAAAGGTATGATTCCTTCTCCGAATTGATTGTCAATATAAATAGGCACGACTTGTCTCCACCCGAAAGAATGGATGATTGAAGTGATAGGTTTTACTTGTGAGGAATCGTTTTGAGTTGCACGAATGAAATAGGGATGGTGAGAAGAAGAGAGTGAAGGACTTGTAGATGAAAATGATAGGATGGGAACTTGAGATTTTTCACCTAAATTGATTACAAAATCAGCTTGCATGGATGATATTGGACCTATTATGGCTTTCACTTCAACATTCTTCAATAGATCCACTGCTGCTTTACAGTAACAAAAACAAACAAATAATTAACTTTCTTTCTTTCCAGACAACATTTAACACAGTTTTACTAGAATTTCAACATAATTTATAATTGCTTCAATCTCAACCCCTTTTTCTATTTTTTTTAAAAAATTATTTTTTTCTTACTCGCCCCCACCCCTATCCCGACTCCCCATCCCACACCCCAACCCCACTTCCCTCTTATTTTTTCAAAACTCCAGCGCCAATCCCCTCTACTCCGCTTCAATTTTTTTTTTTTAAAAAAAAAGATTAAACGGATCAAATTGAGCGAATCATGACCCAACCTACTTTTCATCCATTGAAACCCAACTCATTTTAGCCCAAAGTAAATTTGGGCAGGTCATGACCCAAATCCGTCCAAATTCTAATTTGGCCCATTATAATGTTTTTAATTTCAATCAATCCGTCAATTTGACACCCCTGCAAGGACTTGTTATACTTACAATATGCTGCATAATTTATGAGCTCCATATGTATATAGAAAACACAACTTTTTGACTGACAAACTAGCAACAATAAATGGTAAATCTTAGTAGCTCAACTGATTGACTATCTGAATTATTTTTACTTTGTTGATGATTTCGACTCCATGTCTTGTAATTCCCTTCCCTATCCCCAATATCTTTTTTATAACTAGCAACAACTAAAATGGCATCGATTATTCATAAGTAGTTAAGTAGTTACAAGTCATGACGAATGAGGTACACTCTAATGGTAGAAAATCTCCAGCACCTAAGTAGGTTGGAGGTTCAAGTCAATTAGAAAATAAATCAAAATACTACTGATCCTTCGATTCAGGTAGAGTAAGGGGTAAAATTAGGGTTGTGTATAAATCAATTCAAGTTGAATTTGATTAATTATTAAATTTGAAATTATGAATTTTAATTTATTAAATTTTTTAATATAACTTGATTCGATTTGTGTAAAACCGTTGGTAAAATCATAAAAGAAAATAGTTAGGGGACATTTAGTAGCTGGTTTAGAGATGAGTTAGGCAAGTATTAAATTTTCCGTAAGTAATTATTTATATATAAAATCAGTATGGTATTTAATTTGTAATTTAAAAACTTTGCATAATCAATACATATATAAGTTAGAAGGAAATCGACATATTATTTTATACATGATATAATAGAAAAAATAGCTAATACATAAACAACTAAATTCTTCATAAATCAATTCATAAATTTTCTCATAACTAATTGATATATTGCTGATACATGAGTAATTCACACACACACTCTCTCACACACACATACTATGTATGTATGTATGTAATGTATTATGTATGGCCATTCAAACTTTTCCATGATAATTAGCTCAAATATATTAATAGTATATTATAGGAAAAGTTAATTAACAATAGAAAGTTGTAAACCGTATCTATATATCTATACTATTTTTTTGTTTTAATAACTCTAGGCTCAACAAACCTGCCATTTAAATTATTAAGACGTGCTATTGATATTTTAAATTTTTTAACTTACCGAACCTTTTCTATATCTTTAAAGAAGAAATCAAACTAGAAGTCAGAATGTCAGATGAGTTAGTGGCATGTATGTTTCCCAAGCATGCACCTATAATTAGTTATGTTAGTTTTTCCAATTATTAATTCATAAAAAGGATGTGTCAACCTAATAAACTATATTATTAATCACTTCTGTGAACAAGTGACTAAAAATTTGAAGTTTAAACAACTAAAATAGACTAACACTAAATATTTGTAATACACCATGATATTCTAATCTTATTATAACTCTATTAAGTGAATCTTTTTAAAATTTTATTTAAGTTAAAAATATTATTTCTAGCACAAGAAAGATGAAGTATATATTTTATTCCATATAAATTTTTTTTTTTTTTTGGAAGATTCATTGTAATAATGGAAAAAATTTCTGCATATACGTGTAAATCGATCAATAAAATCAGAATCTGATAAATCGAACCAAAATAATTTATTAGTGGGGGTTGCTTCTGTAACTGGATAACTAGCACCGGTATAATTGTGTGGTTTAGCTAACAATTCATTCAAATGAATAATATAATTAAAATAAAGATATCGAACTTTATAATTGCATTATTGATTAAAATAAATTTTTTTAATATTTAACTATGTGCCATTAAATGATTTTTTAGTGGAAGAAAAAAGAACCTACACACCAAATATGGCACGATCGAAAAACATTGAAAAATGTTTTCCTAAATACCCGACACACCCTAAATTCTTCAAACTCTTGGTTGCAAAAGTCAAGTCAACATCAAAATTGTTAGCTATTTAACTAGTATACAAAAATTAATATATAAAAGAAAATAGTCTCAAACATTAAATTCTGCAGAATTTGGTAACGATTTAATCATAAAATTTTATTATACACATTTATTTTATATTTTTATAAGAGATTATTTTCACAACTCGAACCGATAACTTCCTAGTTACATAATAAAAACATTACCAATTACACCGATCTCCTTCTAAATCATTAGATTATGTTTGTCTAAAAATGCTAAAATCAATTTATTCTAAAAAGTATTTCTTATCAAAAGTGTATTTCTAAAAGCTTTTCACACGAGTAATAATTTGTGTTTTGTTAAATCATTTGAAAAGTGTTTTATTATTTTTTTTTTATTATTTTTGTATTCAACCAATATTTCAGAGGATTCTCTTACGTATCAAGTTATTACCAAAAGGATATACATACAAGTAATCACATATTTATGATTAGCAAGGGTGACAAAAAACATGGTTAATCACTTATTTATGTTAATAAATTAAATAAGATATAGCATCATTTAAAGTGATCATAAAAAAGAGTATTTGAATTTACGTTTAGTTCACTAACATGATCAATCTCATTACTATCTGGTTAGGTTAGACCAACGACAATAGATACATGTAAATCTTATAATTACCATAACAAATAATTTCCCATATGTATGGTAAAATGAAAAATAACCGACACTAATAGAATAAAAAAAAAACGTGTATATCACTGGTGTATATAACGTAAATTGAAAATACATATATAAAGTGGTGAGTATTTGAGTTATTGTTTGGTTCACTAACATGATCATTCTATCATTCGACCAACGATAACAGATATATGATTTCCCTGGTTAAATGAAAAATAATCTATGATAGCTAATGGAGTAAAAAAGAAATATGTATATTGTCGGTGTATATTATTTAAATTCAAAGTACATACATACATACATACTTACCTGCAGCAGCAGCGCCAACAACATCTCTCTTTGAGTCACGGGTATGGAGAACCAACCTAGTTCGATAATTCGAGCCATGATCAGAGTTATAGAAGTCTGATAAAGCCATTGATATACAACTCAAGCCCATCTTCCCATACCATGGATCCATGTCTAACACAACTCCAACATTTATAGGAACTATTGATGATTTGTTCTGTGCCATGGCCATTTCTATGGAGAAAAATATACTTGAACATACCAAGAAAAAAGAAAAGGACATTGAGAAAATAATGTCTTTGCTAGTTTGCTTTCTCATCTTGACAAAAGATGTCTTTGAATCTTTGATTAGTTGGACATGACTTGAGTTTTATATGAAGTGGGAGAATTGACTACTATTAATTATATCAATTTTAATAAGGGCAAGGTACATATTTAATTAGTTGGTCCATTTTTGTCATGCGCAAAGTTTAAGAAAGAGTCGAACCACAACATCAACAGTCTTATTTTGCATTTCCAAAAAATCGTTTTCACGATAGGGATGAACAAAATCGAACCACAAATCAAATCGAATCAACAAACCGAGTCAAATGAAAATAAACTCTGACAAATGGTTTGATTCGACTTGATTTGGTGTTAAGAAAATTGGTTTGATTTGGCTTTAACTAAAATAAAGCAAATTAAACCAAACCAACCTGATATTACATATATACAATTTTAAAAATATTTTCAATAAATACATAAAAATATTTATTGTGACGTAATTTATAAATATTTCTAAAACTTTTTCATAGT
>JBDJHY010000106.1:1303302-1315124 GCA_039654485.1 Withania somnifera | reverse complement strand
AGTTTGAAATCAAATCATGAATAGCCCTACTACCATCACTGATTTCAAGAGCGAAGTCCCAAGAACTTAGGCGCAATATAATCTTGCAACGACAAGTGTAAGAGAGATTCTAGAGAAAGGAGTGGTGCCCATTAGCGCATAGGAGGCTCCTACATGATCTATCATGGCATTGTGGAGGTATAAGTCTCTTGTTCCATCTCCACTACGCTTGTTCATAATCAGACATAATTAGAATGCTTTAGTAGCTTGGAAACATGAATTTCATTTGTTCAAGGGTTTTTTTTGCTCATAGCAATTTACATTAGAAATGGTGTCAAGTTATACAGGTTAAACTTAGCAAAAGCCTGTTGTAAAATGTTGTTGGTTTACTTAGTCTAGCCATCTCTATTATCAAGAGTGACACTACTTTCCTCCTCCACTACCCAATATAAGGAGTGGTAGGTTTGAATCGGTTATTGGAAAAATCAAAATTATAATCAACTTAATTGATTTTTAAATTTCAAAAATCAATCAAAACTATGTCAAATAAAAAAATCATTGGTCTAGTTATTATTGGTTTAGTTCAATTTGGTTCGAGTTTTTTGATTTATGGCTAGCTAATGATAGCATAATAGTATAAGAAATGATAATGGTGAAAACGCTAGCCTAGATGCAAGTCCTAATAACGCCAACTAAACAAATATTGTTTACAAACTTTTCTTGTTTGGCTTTTCTAACAATAATTTTGTCCCTTGATTTGTGAATCAAATACCAAAAGAACAAGTACTGTTAGTACTACCTAAATGATAAAATAACAAGTGAATGTATTTTGTGAGGAAGCTATGTAATGACCCTCATGGTTATTTCTGATATTTCTTGTAAAATTATCATTTTGTTCTTCCCGATAGTTGTTCAGGGCGTATTTAATCAATTTATGTGGTTGGTTTGAGAACCGAAGAGAAAAGTTGAGAATTTTTCGAGATTTTAATTTTTAAAAGTTTTGAAGTTAAAATGATTGACTTTAGTCAATATTTAGAGTTACAAGTATTGGAATGAAATTTTATCAATTTCATCAGCTTCAGAACATGATTTTTTAATTAATAGGACTATTGGCTCAAGTTCTAAACATTGAGTTACTTACGTTATGGTCTTCCGCTTCAATTTGTGTTTTTTAGATAGCCGAGATTCCATGTTGATTTTTGATTGTTATGTCAGCTCCAGGTTTGGGGCACGCATTTAGATGAGTTTTTGAAGAGTTTTTGTGTTTTTGAAAGTTGAATGCATAAGATAGTTGACCAAAGTCAACATTTGGTGATAGCAAGTTCGGAATGGAATTCTAACAGTTTCGTTAGCTCTGGAGTGTGATTTTGGTCTCGATGGATTGTTTGTCTAGGTCCCAAAGGCTTTTGGTTTGAGTTTGAACCATTAGACGAGATGCGGAAAAACTTAAAGCTAAAGTTTGATTTTGGTCAACGTTTGAGGTTAGAAAGGTCATTTTTTGAGTTTTGATGATTCCACTAGATTCGAAGGATGATTTTTGGTCTAATTGAAGGTTTGGTTAAGTTTCCAAAATTTTTGGATGAGTATCAATTCATTATTTAAAGATTCTTAAGTTAAAGTTGACTTTGGTCAACATTGGATTAAGAGGACCTTGTTTTGATGTGTTGATTATTTTATTGAGTCTGAAATATCATCTCTAAGCTGGTAGCATATTTGATTTGTGTTTGAGAGTTTTTGCATGAGTTTTGTGAGAGTTTTTTAAAGTTTTTGAGGTGCTTTTGCGTTGTTTAAGCAAATTGTGCCAACTAAAAGATCCGTTATTAGCTTTAAGGATGAAAAAATTATTTCGAAACTTTTGAAATTTTGAGCATGAATTGTAGGACTGGTCCATAAAGTTTGGTGCATTTTGGCTAAGTCGAGATTGGACTTTTATCTTGAAATATTAAATAATTATTCATCGAAAAAACAATATTTGACTGGGCAAACAAGCATGGAATTTAGTTTTAATTGAACTGGTAGGTCTATATTGTTATTTGGGACATATAAGAAAAAAAATTCGGTCCTTTCGCTATCATATGAGGCAGTTATGATTTTTCTAGTGAAATAAAAATTGCTCGTTTTTTGTTGTAAGTATTTAAAATTTCAGATTGTGTTTATTTGGTATTTTGATCATTTGGAGTTCTAGAGATCAGAATGTAGTGATTCTTGCGAAACTCTTCTTGATTTAATATGGAGGTAAGTATTCGATCCTTATTCTGACATTTTCTCATGATTTTTTTCATCTTGTTTTCTTTCTTTATCCGCAAAAAAAGTTTTATCACTTTGGACTCGATTTTTAATAAATTTTATATCTAGGATTCTTATTTTTTGTGTAAACTAATTTTGGCATAAATTTATTAATTTATCTATTATTTTCATCATATATTCGTGTATAAGCTTGAAAATTTAAGGTTTTTCTGGTAAAGTTAAAGTTTGAAACAATGAGGATTTCAAGGTCGATTTTAACTTTATTTTTGTGAAATTTTATATTTGAGATCCCGAAAATGTGGATAATATTATTTGTGAAGAAAATTTCAGACTTACCCTTGACCCTCATTTTTTACTTTTTTGAAGTGATTTTATATCCGAATTTAAAAATATCAATATGAATATCAATGTTCATATTTTAAAAAATCTACCAGCGAAACACAAGAATGAAATTTGATGTGGACTTGACAACAAGTTTTTAAAAAAAGTTACGGGTGAATTCAAGTTCGAATTTAAAATCACTAAGTTAGAATTATAAAGGCCACATGACAATTTTCTAAATAAAAATACAAAGTAAGATTTTAGTTAAAAATAAAAATCTATTAAAAAAAAGGAAATATGAGTGAAAATATATGTGAGTCACTTTTTGAACAAGATATGTCGGAACATTTTTACTTTTGTATATTAAAAAATATAAGGCACTCATATCCCTCTAAACTATATCTAAGGTTATTATGACACACTTAAACTTTAGGTGGGTCTTATTACCTACATAAACTCATTTTTTCTGAATTTTTTTGCTCCTTTTATATTGAAATGGAGAAAAAATAGATTCTACTACTTGTCTGATAGAACACAAAAATACATAAAAAATGAAATTAACGGATAATATGACCCTCATAAAATTTAGGTGTGTCATAATAACTTTATATATAATTTGGGAGGGGTGGGGTCATTTGTGCCTTACATCTATAAAGAAGGACGGTACAAAAGTTTTTGTTACATGCAGGGCAAATTTAAAGGTTAATTTTGAGGCATGTCAACAAATAATTTCCTTATTAAATTAGATATTTTATAAAATTAATATAATAGTATATATTGACGGTCATACTATAAAAATGCTAAATGGTTAATTTGGTTGAAGATTGAGTTATTTATTCAATTTTTTTTTTAAATGTTGAACTATTAGAGTTTATTCAATTCTACCATGTATTTTTCTAAGATACTTATACGACGTAAATTCATAATCTCCTTTTTAAAAAATGTTGAACTATTAGAGTTTATTCAATTTTATCATGTATTTTTGTAAGTTACTTATACGACTTGAATTCATAATCTCCTAATCACGTAATAATAATTTTATTAATTACCAACTTAAACAATGCATGCCATTTTTTTTACAAAAAAAATTGTAAACTCACCTTCGATCAGGAGAAAAATGACTGCACATTAGGTCAACACAAACAGTTCAAATATCATAAAAATAAAACAACAATAGACGATTTTTTCGAATATGCTTGTTGTATTGGTAAAGGTTCTCTCATATGAAAGTTTAAGCTAGCAATCAGTAATAAAATTTTAAATATTTATTAGATTTAAGTAAAATTTAAATTAATGTTTTAAAATATATTTAATGATAATTTTCTAAAATATATATTTTTTTTTACGAACGTCAAGCATAATTTTTACCCATAAATTTTTAGAAACAGTAAAAAATACTCAATAATACTAAACAAACATACTTGGTAATCCTAAATCATGTTGAATCATCATCCTCATTATCATTCTATATATAAGTAAGTTTAAGAATCATGATGTAGAAGCTAGATTAAGTAAAATCAATTGAATTAGTAAATCTAATGTCCGTACAAACACCACTTTTATTTTATTTTTAAATTTGATACTACTAAAATAATTCATAAAATTATTATTTTATAATACATTAGATAATATATTATCATAAAATTATAATGCAATATTTTAATAATAATTATTAGTTACACAAGCTACTACAATTTATTAAATTACAATCCATTACGAAAATTCATTTACAAATCTAAAAATGCTATAATAATCAAGCAAAATAAATTTGAAGTAAATTCGTACAAATCAAACCAATCAAATTTGAAGTAATAGATAAGTCTTTCTTTTTTTATAGAGCATACAAATTTGGATCAAAGTTTTTATATAAGTGATATTAATGTTAAAATAAAAAATATAGATAAATAAATTAAAGTATAGGAATTTAAATTTATTTAAATTCTTGTAACTTAGAAATAAATATTTAAAGTTATCTTTTTTATTTTACTCAAATCAAACACTTATAGTCCTTTTATTAGAAAATAAATTATTACAAAATTAATTTCTTCCACTCTTTTTAAACAAAAACTGCAAAGGGATAACATTCAACAAAAGAAAGAAGCTGAGAAAATGCTAACTTCTTTTTGAATCTCCTTATTAGCTTCTCTCTCTCTCTCTCTCTCTCTCTCTTATTTTTCTCAATACCCAAAAATCATCTCTCTCTCTCTTTCTCTCTGTGCCAAAATGGATTCTCGTTCCGGTGGAAAAATTGTGACTAATAAGCGAAAGAGATACGCCGTTGGTCCATACAACCGTCCACCACGGGCAGCAGCGGAGGAAGAAGCGGTTGTCAACAAAAGCCCTAATTGGCTTACCGGACATGTTTTTCCGGCAACACGTACAATTATCTCCGGTGCAGCGAAGATTTTGACTTCTGTATTCAATACTGAGTCTTCTTCTTCTTCTTCTGACGAGGAGTGTGATACCGATTCTATGTCTGGTACTCTTCCTCAAATCTCACCTTTTTTTGTGATTTAGGAAGTGATTAATTACGAAATGGCCACTTATTCCTCATCTTAAGCTACTGGATTTTTTCTTCAATTTTTTTTTGCCAATTTGCTGCTAAGATGCCAGGTTTGGTACTCCTCCGCAAATCTCAGTTTTAGAAAGTGATAAATTACGAAATTGCCATTTCCTGTTCATAATTAAACTACTGGAATTTTTTTGTAAATTATAGTTTGGTACTCTTCTTCAAATCTCGTTTTTCTTTTAAAAAAGATTTTTTTGTGTGATTTAGAAAGTATGAAATAGCCACTTATTGCTCATTTTAAGCTACTGGATTTTTCTTTTTATTTTTGGCATGTTGTTGAAAATATTATAGTTTAGTACTCTTCTTGAAAAAATTATACACTAGTTTTTTTGGGGCACCATTTCTAAGTTGCACTTATTGTTCATCTTAAAGTATTTTTTTTTTAAATTTTAGTGCCGTTGGTTGATTATTTAGTAAAATTTTTTTCTTTTTCATGGTTTTTGTAGTGTTTTGGACTATTAAATGATTTAATGCAAGTACATTATTGAAGTATTTTTGAAATGCTAGAGGGAGAGAGAGAAAGAGAACTTGAGGTTATTAAAGTTGGTTTCATGGAGTACTCATGAATTGATAATTTTTTTTGGTAAGTACCATTGAATTGATAATTAATGTTTTGGACTATAAATGGTTTAATGTAAGTCATTATGAAGTATAATTAGCTCACGTACAATTAGGAGCCAGACTAGTTATGATGAAGTTTTCTTGAGCCTGTTGTTGTATAATGTGTTGAGCATTGTTTCTGTGATCCTGTAACCTAGAGGAAAATACATGATAATTGAAGCGCGGAAGGCAACTGAACCCACTTTTTCAGGAGGAAAAAGTAGTATCTACTTATGTAATTTGTCTTTTGAGAAATATTAACATAGTATGTGTAGTAAAGGTTATACCCACTGGATAGTTGATATATCTTTATGTAGTTCTTATACCACACAAATGAGGCTGCTTGTTTGTAAAGTTCCGCCTCTGCCTTCTAGCCTTTGATTTTAATTTATTTTATTTTTCAGGAGGAAACCTAGAATAAGGTAAAGATAAGTACAAAATATTGCAATGCAGGAGGGTGATTTGGTAATGTGATTTCTAAAGACCACTTTAGTGGTATAAACATATTTTAATTCAGAATATGCTGTAATAGGGGCGAGATGCATCTAAAATATAATTAATATTAATATAACAAAAAAACATATTGCAGTTCATTTGAGTTTGGTAGATGCATGTTCACTGAAGCTGGTTCAACTGAATTGGCTTTTTGCTTGGAATAAATTACTAGCTGCATATATGGATTGTGTTAAAAAATAAAGCTGCATTATGTATTAAATGAGTTGCATTATATGAAGTACAGGTTGTAATCTTGTAATTGATGTCTGTCTAAACATTTGCATAAAATATTAAAATTGTGTTGTGCTTTAAAAAAAAAAAGCATGCAGTATTAGAAAGACGTGTTGACACTTGTTATGCCACTCTCCACACACACAAAAAAAAGGAAAAAGTAGTAGGCAAATCTCGCCTATCATACTTGGTGCAGTTTTTAGTGTTAGGGGTAATTATTTCAAAGTCACTAGTCAGTCCAAATGCGCGAGTGAATGGTGAAAGGGTAGCATTGGCATTACTATGTATGCTTGTACAATAAGCGGTGCAGGTCTAGTTGCATTGCTCTTCTTTCAGGCTCAACACTTGGAAGTTGGAAATTCCCTTGGATTCATTGTGCAGTCTTGATGTGCGTAGCAAGAAATACCTCATTCAGGCTTTAACTAAAGCTCTCTTGTACCTATCCGATTAGCTATCTCTTTGGCACTTAATATTAGTTTCATCTAGGTATGAACTCAATATTATGGTGGGTAATTAAGCTAGAGAAAATTAGCTAAAAGGGACCTTTAAGAGTTGAATAAAGGATAGGGGATTTTTCCTTAGTCAATTAAGTAAATTTGAGGCTAAATTATAATTTTTAAAACTTTTGGGACATGTAATAAAATGTTCAAAAGTTATTCTTTCTGTTTCAAATTTCAAACTTATTATTCCCTCCCTTCTCCTTTTGTGCATCTGCTTTTTTCATCTTCCTTCTTCCCCCTTTTTCATCTTCTTCTTGGCTATTTTTTGTCTTTTTCTTCTCAGTTTTTTTTCTCCTTCTTCTCTCTATTCCTTCCTTCTCTTCATCTAGTATTTTATCTTCTTTTGTGTTTTCATCACCTTTTTCGTCATCATTTCTGATTTGATTGTGAAAATTTGCTGAAATTTTTTTAAAATACTGAAGGAATTTTGCAGTTCTTCAAAAAACAATGGAAAGTTGTTTAAGCAACCATTAGAAAAAATGGTTTAACCATTTCAAAAAACATTTGAAAAAATGTTTAAACATCCATTAGTTGTTTAGTTATTTGGAGGTGGTGATGACATAGATGAGGGGATGATGTGGATCCGGGTGGTGCTATCCTTATCAAACTCATGCTTCAAACTCATGCTTGAAGGCTTGTTCGAGGAGATAAAGGCCATGAATGCTTTAAGGACAATATGGATGATTGTGAAGGCTCGGGGGACCAGAAAACGCCTTTCGTTTTTCAATTTTCACCTTCGAGGGATCAATATCATGTATTGATTGTGGCTTAGGTAAGGAAAGACATCAAGAAAGGAAGAATAGCCCAAGACCTCACTTCAAGGAGTGGACGACCCGTCTAGTGGTCAAGTCCAAGTCGTCGAAAGAAGTACGACCTGTCCAAGAGGAGCATTGAGGTTGTTCACTACTAAGTGGATTGTTTTGAGGGCTTAAGTGGAGCTTTTAGACGCTTAGGCTATTTTTAGTAATGTTTATGCCACTTTTGGGCCAATAATGTTATTAGCCTAAGTTTTAGACTATATTTAGTAAGTCTTTAGGGGTTTAGCTTAGTTTTTGGATGATATTGAATTATAAACATTTCTTGTGTGAGATTGTGAGAGCTTGGCAAAGCTAATATTGCCTCTTTGTTTGATAAGTGTGATTGCTAGGGTATTCATTCCCTGGAGGTACTCTTGATAGGTTAGGTGCTTGGTAGACTTGAGATTAAGGGTATTGATTTAATATAATCTTCGTGCTTAATCATTTCTATTTTGTGTCTTTTATATAAATTGGGTGCTGCTATTGATCATTTAGTAGGAGGTCTTCACTTAATTGCTTGTGTTGCCTATTAATTATCTTAGTTTGTGTCGTTTCTTCCTTTATCTATCTTTGTCTTTATTTTATTGAGTTTTTACTTCCGCTTCCGCTTCTGCATCTCGAAATTTACATTAGGGGAGGTAGTGATGGTGGTGGTGGTAGTGGGATGGGGCTAGGGGGTGGAGAAAAGGGAGGGGAAAAAGAATGGGTGGTTTGTGTAAATAAAAGTAATTGTGGGCTTTAAAATATGTGTCAATGTCACTAATTAAAAAAGTGTCCCCTTTACCACATACTTAAAACTTGTGTCCCCTTTTTTTATATTCTCTCTCTCAAATGTCTTTTTTAATTCCATCCCCCTTGAAACTATCTTGTCATTTTTTCTTTGTTTTTCTAATAGCTTACATTTGTTTTTTGTTGTAGAGGATGATGCTAGAGAGGAGAATGATATTTACTCGGAAGTGCATGAGTTAAACAAGGTAATAAATATCATCTGATTATGTAATTAATCTTTAAGCATTAAGAATCAAGTGATTTTGTGATTTAGTACCATGATTCTCCAGTGATGCAATAGTTGGTCTTTGTTACAACAACAATATACCAGTAGATTCCCACAAAGTGGGGTTTGGGGAGGGTGAAGTGTACGCCATTTATGCCACTACCTCATAGGTAAGGTAGAGAGACCGTTTGCGATAGACCGTCGGCTCATGATAAAATTTCATTTCAATATAAACGAGAAATAATAGATAGTAAGAAAATGATCGCTAATAGCAAAAACAACACCACTGCAGAATACTACCACTATGAATCTATCCTAAACAACAAACATCGTTATAACTCCAAGGAAGTTGGTCTGTGTTAAAGATATAATTATGTTACTAAGAGATATGTTTTGTGGATTCTTAAACATTCTAGCCGCACCCATGTCAATTCGACATGAGTGTGGGCCTGGGATCCTCACTGGATTTGGTTAGATCATCGTGGGTGTAAATATACCTTGATTGGATTTTGTAGGTTTATGTGTGTGTGTGTATATATATATGTATGTATGTATATATATATTATGAGAATGCTATGTTATTACATGAGATGTTTAACGAATAAAATATTCGGTGGTTATAAAGAATTACATTTCATTTGCTTTAATTCAATAACTTTAATTGATTGAAATACATACTTTAAATATGTTACAAATCACAATATACATTTATTTCTTGCATCCCCACATCCCCCACTTGTATCCACTCCTCCAACTCCTAAATTTATGTTATGAAGAGTTCGACTGCTAGATCCGTACTTGTATCGGATGCCCGCACCTGAGTCCAAGCAACATAGAATAAAAGTGTGATCTCTATAGCAAACTAAGTTTTTAGATGAGATGATCATACACTTCAACATGTCATCAAAGTAGGCAGAGGTTACGGTTTCGAGTCTCACCGTCATCCCATATTAATAGAAATTCACTTGTTGGCCCATAAAAAAGTTCAAGCCCGAATTAGAGGGAATGTATATGATTAAGTAAATAAAAGTGTGTTATCTTCAACCGCTTAAGTTTTAAGATGTGTCGGCCACACAATTCAACAATTTGAAACCAAAGCTAGCGCTAAGATGCGAGTGGAAGTAGAAACAAAAATTGTTCCACATGAAGGTCCTTATATGGAATGCCAAAAAGATTGATGAATTCGTTAATGGTTGACCATGTCATCTGACCTATGTCCAAACAAGAGAGAGAAGATTACCTTTCCACTTATTTAGTTTTGATTTATGTTTTTAAGGAGATTATTACCTCCCTTTTGGAAGAAGGAAGGATCATCGTCATAATCCAATATTCCAACATACTACCTTTATTTATTTTGTATCCCGTCATTAGTGGCAAACAAGATGAAAAGCTTGTCATGAATTTTCGGTGTGTAAGGTCTTGATGAATAGAAGTAGAATCCTCCAGCGAACTGGACCTTTTCTTTATATTTTTATTTTAAGCAACTATCTGACCAACCCTTTGTTTGAAGGGTACCTAGGTATTCATAAAAAGCTACTTTCACCAAAGCATAGCTAAGAAAGTAGCAAATGGATATTTTGTTTGCTAGTGAATGGTTCTCAAAAGTGATAGACATACTCATTTAAGGAAAGTATCAAAAAAGTGATTTCTGTACTCTTTTGAACTTCTTTTTTGTGTGTAGCATCCTCAACTACGTGGAGAGAGAAGTCAAACCAAGCACCTAATTGAGCAGCTACTTATGCAGGAGACATTTTCAAGGTTATTTGCAAAATTTTCATTTATTTAATATGCTGAAATTTCTGTTTTCACAGTGTTGAAGTGATATTTCTTGTAAGTGAGAGGAGACTTGTGTCTCTCATCTATGCGGTATTGTTTCTGTCGTTTCCACATCTCCTCTGTGGAAATTCAACTATATCATTCTTAAATCTTAACTATATATTTTAGCATTTGCATGCTAGTGATATTTGGCTTGATTTGTTTTTGCATTTTATCATTCATTAGGCGATTCTGCTTCCATTTTTGCGCTTTGGTCCTTCCTAAGTTTTTGTTACTGTTAAAGAATGAAAAAAGTCCACATTGGTGGTTAATGAGATGGGTGATCTCCTTATAAGGCCTTTTGGGGTGTGAGTTAGGCCCAAGACCTAATTTTACAATAACAATTGAAACTCTTTATGCTGATGTAGTTTGTATAATTCTCCAGGAAATGGATAATATGAAGGTCAGATTTGGACTGTTTCTGTGATTTATACCAATGAATTAAGTTTCCTTGTTTATGTGTTTAAGAGTCTTCTTTAGTGTTTTTATCAGAGGGAGAGAGGGAGGTTAATTTTCTCCAAGTTTTTGTCTTTTGGCTTATATGATAGTTTTAAAATTCATGCCGTTTCTGTGTTTTTGGGGTTGCGTTCTTTGAAGAACAACATAATATGTTTATTGATTAGCCATTTTATATTCTTTTTGTAGTAAGTATATGGTTTAATCTATAAATGATTTGCAATGCCTCAAATTCAATGGAATAAGTCAATACAGAATGTTCAAAGCTGGGATGTGTTGTTCAAATTGTCTGATGCATAACTCTTGTAGTTGACACCTAAGGGATCCAGAAGTGATTGAAAAATACGCACACACACATACACATACATGCACTCGGTCGTGCACACAGGTCAGCCTACCATCTAAAAAATAAGAGGAATCTTTCAAGTTGCATGGATGTTGAATGTTGACATTATCATGGACTGCTAATCTCAAAATGAAGAAATATTTATGATAACTCAATGAAGTATTAACTAAACACTGAGTTATGATCACTTGAGTTAATGAAGAATCCAGGACCTTTGCCAGCTCCTATTCGTGTCTTACAGCAACCTCTTACCAAAAAGAATATTCACATGCTTGCCCTATGAAAAATGAATTAGACCCACACGTGAGGGGGCGTGTTGAAGGGATAATTAAATAAATAATGTGCTCTCTCCGACAACTTAATCTTTTGGATGAGATAGTCGCACACTTCAATATGAAAAGAAATCAACATTGAGTCTAACTCGACCTCAAAAGCTAGTTCATGAGGTGTAGATTTCTCCACTCCCAAGACC
>JBDJHY010000106.1:1281971-1292680 GCA_039654485.1 Withania somnifera | reverse complement strand
TTTCTTCTTTTTCTGACAAACTACTACTATTGTCTTTACAGTAAGCCCTTTTTATACCTATACTTTGTACAGTATACCGACGTTTTCCAATATGGGATACTAAGTGTAATACTATATATATCTATGAACTATCGAACCGCTCCCCTTCAAGCCAGCCCTAGTTAGAGACTGGGTGAAATATCTACAAGCTGTTTATTTGACTTCACAACTTTGTAGTCATATTATCAGAGAGTATTTTTTCTCTAAGTAACACTGTGACGATCAATCTCAACGTGTCTATCCCTCTTATGGAATAGCGGGGTTGATGCAATAAGCAGGGCTTCTTGTCTATCCCTCTTATGGAATAGCGGGGTTGATGCAATATGCCGGGCTTCTTGATTATCACACACAAGTTCACTTTCATGCTTTTTGAAATTTCGATTCTCCAAGCAACTTTTAATCCAAACTAGTTCACTAGTTGCTATAGTCGTTGCTCAATATTCTGCTTCTATACTAGATTGAGCAACCATCTTCAGTTTCTGCTCTTCCAACACACCAAATCACCTCCTACTAGAACACAATATCCAAACGTAGAATGTCTATTGCAACATGATCTTGCCCAATCAACATCTGCGTATCGTAAAATTTGCTGTCCCCTATCTTTGAAGAGTAGTCCTTTTGCTCTTTTTTGATGTATTATAGATTGCGAATAACTTCATTTCATGTTCATAAATCGACTTACAACTCTCATAGAAAACGAAATATCAGATCTTGTCACTGTGAGGCAATTCAACCTACCATCAAGCCACCTATATCTTTGCAGGATCACTAAGAAGGTCCCTTTGTCCAAGCCGAACTGTAGCATTTGAACCATATGAGTGTTGAAGTGATTTACAACTCATCATTCTTGTCTCCTCAAGAATGTCTAAGGCATACTTCTGTTGTGAAATAACTATAGTTGATCTAGATTGAGCAACTCTATATCTTAACCTGCCTAGGTAGTGCCAAAAGAGATGCTGCTTCAAGTTAGTATTACTATCCTTATCATTGCCGGTAATAATGATATCGTCAGTGTAAGCCACCAAATAAATACATAGACCTGAAGTAGAATGCCCATAAAATACTGAATGATCAACTTCACTACAAGTCATTCCAAACATCTAAATTACTGTGTTGAACTTACAAAACCAGCCTCGAGGAGACTGTTTTAGGCAATAGACTGTTTTAGGCAATAGAGTAATCGATACAAGTGACATACAAGAGTCAAGACCACTAGATATTCTTAATGTTTAACTGGTAAAGAAGCCAATGGTGAATATCAACCTTGAACAGAAAAAGGCATGCATATGCTATGAGAGATAAAGTACCACTTGATCAAGTCCAAGTAATTCAGTACACGCTCTGGCAGCAAGGGGCCTTAAGCCAATCAATTTGGCCATCTGCATCAACTTTGACTGCATAATGCACTAAGAACCAATAGAAATACCTGAAGGAATCGAGAAAAATTGCCTAGTACCACTGACATGTAAAGCAGATATCATGTCAATTATAGCCTGTTGTCATCCTGGATGAGGGAGTGCTTCAACTGCAGACTTAGGGATGAAAACATAAAACATGATAGAAAAGGCATAATGAGGTAATGATAGATGATAATAACTTAAAAATGTGTTATGGGGGTTAGTGTTTTTCTTGATGCCATTTATAACACTACGTCAAAAAATGAGATATGTCATTGGTGTATACAATGCAGGCCTTTCTCCAAACTGAATAACATGTATGGAATCGACGAAACAAAGGAAGTCAACTTGGAATCAACGGATTCACACAAGATGCTAAATAGTTGAGCATAAAATTGTCTTAATTCATTCGGGCCTTATCATCTCTTCACTAGCCTTTTTGGTTAAGTCATCTTTGGACACCTTGACCGTTGTACCACAACTCAATTGGTGGAAGCCCAAACTAAATATTTTGAATTTCCAATTGAGGGTTCCGCAATAATATTATGACTTGAATTTCCAACTACCATACTTTTGGGAGTAAAAACATGAAATCTGAAAGACGGTTGGATTTTAGAGAGTTCTCACCAAATATTAACAAATAATTTCAAAATATGTCCAAGAAATCTGAATTCCCCCCTCCTCTGAAACTTGTTAAGAGAACAGCTAGCTGACAGGAAGTCTGTGGAGAGTGAACTGGTAAATTACAGGCTTTATTCGAACCTTAAAGTGTTCAGAGGTGTCGCCGCAAAAGCTAGATTTAGCTTGAAATTATATCTGGTCACTGGAAGGTGGTGTTCTAATGGTTGGAATGAGAAGGTACTTAGATGGGTAGCCTTAGAATGACTGGAAAACACACCCAATAGAAAGAAGATCGTCGGGATTTGGCAGGAAAACCTTGCACGCGCTGGCACATGAAAGGCGCTAGCCGGAACCTTAGTTTCTGGCATGTGAGGGTGCGTGTAAGATTTTTGCTGAGAGGGAATGATTGGGGTTACCTTGACAGAGGGTGGGAAACCTTGTCATTGTGTTGGTTTCTGCACAATACTGAAGGTAAAAGAAAGTTGCAGAAAATTGGCACATTGTGGTTGTCTGGACTATTTTCTATTCATGTGTGTTTTTCACCATTGCACTTACTATATGACAAAGAAAGGTCCGGGATTGAGATGTGTTATCACTTTGTCTTTCCTTGAGCCCTATTTATATCTATGCTTCACACAGTATTTATTAAGCTTTTTCCGAGGTAGGGCATTAAGTATAGTACTACATACATGAACTATCTAGCATTGCAAAAGTTTCAAACTAATGAGTTGATGAAAATTATAAAGCATCCATGTACAAGTTGATCTTTGGAATTTGATATGTACAATTGTGTTGGCGGATATTTATGAAAGGATTTCATTTCCATGGAATGGGTTGATAAATTTTGAACTTCTGAGAAAAAACTTAAGCTCTTGAACATAGGATCTACTTTTAAGAAGTCATTATATTAGACCTAATTGCTATCAATCAAATATTGAAGGGCATAGCTGAAAACTAAAGAAATGAAAAGTAATTGCCATGGACGAGGTCATCCATGTAGTCTGGTATGTGGATATGGTTTAGAGGACATTGATATAGGATCTATTTACTTGCAACTGGTTGATAAACTTAGAGTTGTACAAGAAACAATTTGTTTGATGCTTTGACTCATGACTAGCTTTTTACCAACTTATTAACTTGAAATGCTATCATTATTAATTCTTATAATAAAGAGGGCTAGTGTTTGTGAAATTTGTTAGTCTCAACTTGATTAATACTACTTCATAACAGAGACTAGATATATCGAACAGTTCCCCAAGTTTCTAGTTCTTCTCTTTGCATGTTTAATTGTTGCAGTTGTTTCATTTTTGGTGCCTATGTGTTTTTTTAATTTGCTAAATAGTTAAAATACTTTGGTTTACTCCTTTATTACAGAGAATATTGAATCAAATATTTGTCATTTCAAGTTACAGTGCCAAAATGCAATTAATTTAGATATCTAGGCTCGTTTCGAGAGAATGGAATGGTAGATGAAGATGTTACTCATAGGATTAAAATTGGATGGTTGGAATGAAGAAGTGCTAACAAGGTGTTTTGTGAGAGAAGGATATCTACCAAATTGAAAGGTACGTTCTATAGAACAACTGTAAGGCTGCCTATGTTATTTGGTAGCGAATATTGAGCTGCTCAAGTCTAAGCATATTCACAAGATGAGTGTTGCGGAGATGTAGATGCTAAGGTGGATATGTGGTATATTCGCTAGAAGGTGCTAGTACCACACATGAAGGATAAAATGCGAGAAGGTTGTTTGAGATGGTTTGGTCATGTTTTGTGTCGACCTATAGATGTACCGGTCTATAGTGGAAGTGTAAAAAGGGTCAGGATAGACCTAAAATCACATGGAAGGAAGTTGTTTCAAGAGACCTCACAATGCTTAGCATCAACTATCTTGCAAACTTAGCCAAAGATAGGGCATAATGGACGAAAAAGATCTATATAGGTGATAGCTACTAGTTGAGGATAGTTTGACTCGTGTGGGATTTTTATTACTATAGTTCAGTTTTATTTTAGCATGATGATAATATGATGTGAGCTTAAATGAACTGAGGATTCATATCGCCAGCTCTAACTTGTTTGAGATTGAGGCGTAGTTGTAGTTGTTGTCATCATGTTTCAAGCTGTACCTTTGATCACACTTCATTTTAGTGGTTTGAAGGAGCTCCATATTCTTAGACTTAGGAGTCGTTTGGTAAGCTGCATTAATAGAAATAGTCCATGGATTAAAATATAGTCTAGCCTTGTACATTGTTTGGTTACCCTATTCAATTTAATACATGGACTAGTTATACACCATAAGGTGTCTTATTTTATACCTAGGAAACAAAGGGATAAGTTATCCCGGGTTTAACAATCCCTGGATTAGACCCCTAAATGACTAAATTACCCCTCAATTTCTTCTCCTAAATTTCTTTTGTATAGCCTCATGTGTTTCTAAAGGGTATAATTGTAAAAAAAATTGTAGATTTTTATATCAAACATAATACCTAGTATATCTAGTTTTTAGTACAGCAAACCAAACACTTGATAAATAAATAATTCTAGCACTACAATTTTTGCTTTACTAATTCCTACATTACTAATCCCTATATTACTGATCCGTGCATAACTCGTCTTCTTACCAAACGACCCCTTAGTATGTTAGGCGTCTCATGTTGTCAAAGATGATGAACAACTACTAAGTAGTACTAAATCCATTTACTTTATCAATTTTCTGTTATTTGCTGTCTTCTGATATGTGCTTTGAAACTGGATCAATGTTATCAAAGGCGCACTTAATCCTAAAGCGAGGCTCAAACCGTGTTGAGCTCTTCGCCTCGCTTTATGTGCGCTTCACTATTGTCATCAAGTTTCTAAGGCACACTTCTCCTTGTCGACGAGTCTCTTCAAAAGAGGCGACACTAGACAATTGATATTATACTTTATCATAATTGTTTTTCAATTTGTTTGTTTATATATGTCATTCCTGCTTATAAATATTAGTATTGGACTAAACATAAATATTTATATTTATGCTCCCTTTGCGTCTTTTTTCATAGAATCCTACACTTTTATTTGCGCTTTGGGCTTTAAACTCCAACAGACCTTAGAGCTTTTTTGCGCTTTTCGCTTTTGATAACATTCAACTGGATCACAGAAAAAAAATTCTTTTGCATCTGGGTCATGGAATATTCATGAGGAATTACGAAAAGTCCGGTCTAAAGCAACTGAAGATCTGTTACGTGCCCATCCTTCGAAGGAAACTGACTACCAATTACATCTAGTAGAACGCAAAGCAGAGCCAAAATCTGCAGTTGGTGATTTGACTGGAACTAGTACCACGGAGAAGATAAACGATTCAGTTTCTGTGCGACTTTCTAAACTGTCAGATGTACCCATTAAGTGGTCAGGTGTGTCTGCTCTAATATAGTCTCTTAGACTGGTCTTATGGTTATGGTCGTGTCTTGGTTTTAATTTTGTCTTCTGCTGCAAATTACCAGCTTTCTGTAGAACCTCATTTCTTCTCTTTCAGATGTGGAAGTAACACAAGATGATGGAAAAAATGAGACTGGGCCTCTAGATCCTGCTGCTTCTATTCAGCTGCAAGATCAGGTATTATAGGTATTTCAGTACTTTATTCAGCATTTGATGCATTTAACCTAAAAGATATATTTCATATGGACCATAAGATGTGTTTACTTGTATACGTATGTCCTTGCATTATTCAAACTTACAGGCAATTCTGGTTGGTGGGCATGCTGTTTCTGAATCTCATCTGCCTAGTGATCCAGTTCTTCCCTCCGAACACAATGATGGTACTTGAGGCCCTTTTTTTGATTTTTTGTTGGTTTTATGTTGTGAAGCTAATTGACAGTAGTAGGTTCAAAAGTCAACTTATTACTACTTACCAATACGCAATATATGAAACTGGCAGAGTGGCACCTAATTTATATTTGATCATCTTGACAAATCAAAATTGTTGCCTATTACCTAATCAGATGGGAGTTCAAAGTTTGCTTACTAGGTAAGTGGGTTTATTTTTGCAAATGGCTGATAGAGATGTAAACAAAGATGGAGGGATTTGATGCTTCCCTAGTGTCTTCGGAGATGGAAGTTAGTTCCTTGGCTACTTATCTTCTAAGCAGTTTTATGTTAGGCCAATGATGGGTTTTATCAGGTGACCACAAATCACAGCCATGATAGTAACATTAGCAGTGTTCAGGAAAGCGTGAAGCAGAGAAAAGCGATAAGGCCCTGACTCACGCTTTAAGCGACGCGTTCGCTTCACTAAAGTAAAGCATATCTTTTTGAAAAAAATACCAAAATACATAGAGTTAATATATATAAGCAAAAGTTTAAGTTAAAATCTAAAATTGAGATAACATTTGACGTTTTAGGTCCTTTTTCCCCTCAACAAACTCCTTTATTTCTTGTCTCACAACATCCGGACATTTCTTACAACCAGCCACATTAATATAAGGACCAATTAAATGTTGTTTTGGCGAAAAATTCCGCCATTAAATGTGAATTGAAGTTACAAAAATTGCATGTAACCTTGCTCCTATTGATCCACAAGCTCTTCTATTATGTTTCCAAGCTGGATTAGACATTGAAATTATTATCCTTTTAAGATATAAGAAATAAATCAGCAACATATTTAATTTAAGAAAAAAACTGAAGAGAAAAAAAAAAAAAAACAGAACAGAACAGGAAAAAAAAAACACAGAGCACTGAGAAGATAGATATCAAAAAAAGAGGGGATACCATTAGAACCTATAAAAAGAAGAGCAGAAGAAGAAGCAAGGAAAGTAGAAAGAGAGAAAGAAAGGGAAAAAAAGAGAGAACTAGGTCAGCAGCAGTACCCTGAAGTAGAAGAGAAGAAGAAAAAGGGAAGAAGATAAGAAGAGAAGAGAAAGATAGTACCTGGGTCGCAGCACTCTTCAAGGTCGCAGGAGTTCAGCTCTTCAAATGGGTCCTGTTTTGTTTTTCTAATACTTTTTTTTTAAAATTTAAATGCAATTATAAGCCTTTTTGACAAGGAGCGAGCGCCACAAGTTGTGACCGAGCGCTTTATTCAAATCGCATCGCCTCAGTGTGGCAAGTCGAAAAACCCTCGCCTCGCCTCATCGCTTAAAGCGATGAGGTGCTCGCTTTCCTGAATACTGGACATTAGTCTGTTGATTGGGGGAGTAAGGGGGATATGTGAGAGAGAACCATGGTGGCTGCAACATTGTAACCAACAGTAGGGCCTAGAATAGTCCGGATGACACATGGAGGAATAAAAATTTGAATTCAACCTATATCTTATGTAGTTATGGGTGTGAGGGAGCTAGATGCAAACCAGGAAAGCATGGAATTGTGACCAGTGTGGTGTGATGGATTCTGATATCTGGTTTAGTTTGGAGCAAGTTTTGAACCCTAGGGCCCGACAGGTAATAACCAAAAGAGGATGAGACCTGCGAAGACTTAGAACTTGGTAATTTTGCTATGTACTAAGGGTAAGGCGCTATCAGAAAAGTTACTTTATTAAAGAAAATCCTCAGCTATTGGTTGTTCACTTATAAATATCCGGACTAGCTTGAATTTGCATCAATGTATTGCATCTCAACATCACATATGATGCGAGTCAAACCAGCTTGACCTGCATTGGTCTTCAAGTTATCAAATCTGTTTGATTGACAGGCTCCGCTAGCATTTGTCTACTGCTGCTGGCGGATGATCTACGTTAAGACTACAGAAGTTTAGCACTTCTAACGCAATGTGAACTATAGTTTCAGATTTAATATATCTTCTTGCTAAACATGTGCAATCTAATGTTAAGTAGCTTGTATGATGTGCAAGAGTAGTAATAAGTCTCATTCACATTTGTTCCTCCATGGTCTTTCTTGTGATTATGGTAGCATTTGTAATTAATTAGTTAATCATATGTCGTGAAGTATGCAAGTGGCTGATCTCGTTTTTTCCAATATGTTAATATCAATTTCTCTAATATTTTACCCATTTTTACAAGTACAGGCCTTAACACAACTGACTCTGCCGCACAGGAAGTGACTCGACTAAACTTAGCTCAAAGTTCTAATGGCTATATCTCATTAGAAGCTAGGTAGAAGAATGAATGATGTAGCTCTTTTTTTATTGTTGTGGAGCTCGAATCCCAATAATGCTGGTTCCCCCTTCGATAGTCTGTCTGCAGGTCAAACTAGAGGACAAAACGACTCACAGATTGGTGATGAGAAGCCGAAACCAGGAACATCAAATCAGGACAAGTCAACTGAACCTCACAAAGTGGAGGACAAGTGTGAGCTTCTTAGCGAATCTGCTGTGGATGTACCAGACATGAATGAAATAATAGAGAGTCCTGCTCTTTCCATTCCTAGTGAAGACTTATCGCAGGAGGAACCAGTTTTGGCACGTGACTTGGCGAACAACGGGAAAGTTGCGAAGCCACAAGGAAAGAGACCGGTGAGAAATGTTCGAAAGACCAGAGCAAAGAGGTAAAGTGATGAGACTTGTAGACCAGGCAGTCTGTAGACCTGAAACTGTTGTATATTAGCTTAACTTAGAGAAGATCTTTAAGCTATTGTAGGAGAACCCTTGTTCCATCTTTACTTTTTATTTTTTATTTAAGACCACCTTGTGTAAAATTTATTCCTAAATTCGTGTAGGAGACTCACCATTCTCTCTATCTCCTTATAGATTCGAGATTTTAAAACTTTTTGGCGCTCTTTGACAATTCGACCTTGGATCTAATCAATCAATTGTCTTGTTAATCAACCATCTGAGAATGAAAAGTGATATGGCTATGTGATGTATCCAGAAAACTACACACAATAATAAAACAGCTACGGTAGTGGGTGAAAAATTTGCATGATAATCGATATCGTGCCCATCAACACCTTCATTTTAACAACGTGCTTGACGGAAATCCAAGTACGGAGGCAAAAACAACAATTCGGAAATAGGAACAAGAAGAAAATAAAGATAGATAGACACAAAATAGGAAATCTAAGGGAATAACAACAATTCCGAAACAGAAACAAGAAGAAAATAAAGATAGATAGACACAAACCAGGAAATCTAAGGCAATCAAAAGGTATATCAAACCGGAAGCTTAGAAGTATTAATCCTATGAAGTACCTAACTCTTACGATGATCTTGAGGGAATCAACCTTTCTATGCTAAGATCAACAAAAAGCTTGACCTAGCTCTCAACACTCAAACAAAAATTGTTCAATATAATCATCAAAATCTACCAAATGAAATGAAAAGACAAGCTATTTATAGTCTAAGGTAATTATTAGACAAGGGTCCAAAAGTGATCCGTTTGGAAACTTCACTTGGAAATTCTGACGCAACAAAACAGGTCGCAAGACCATGTGGCTGACTGCCAACTTCTTCATTAAGGTCGCCAGTATAGATAGAATGTCCATTTCACTTGGGTTTCCATGCTCCTTCCAAGCAATCTTCCACACAAAGAATCCTCGTTTGGGCATCAATACTTGCTCAAGCACCTCCGTCTTCATAAATAACCCTTGCACACTTTGGAGTTTCCAAGCTTGGCTTCAAATAAAAGGCCTTGATGCTGTTGGGATTGCGTCATGCTTCCTGGAATGCACGGTTACTAGACCCCATGCTTCGATACCTGAGACGAGGAAAAAAATGTTTGCTCAAACTACGATATAATAGTTGTCATTGTGTGCCATGTAATGAGTCAAATACATACCAAGAGGCTAAGGCAGTGCGTGTTGCTAGATTATTAGTGCGTGTAGGCCTTGGTTTTTGGCGGTAATATCTCAAAAACTCTCTTGATCCGAGTGCTTTAACATACACTCAACCATTGGTTCTTCTTGTTATTATGAGTTTAGGTCCACCATTACCAAGTTCCACGTTGTTGTTAAGATCTTCGGAAAAAACAAGATGATTTCCAGTTGCATCCACATAGCTAAAACATGGGAAATAGAAGTCTTAGTAAAGAGAAAACACAATGAGAACAAAAGCAGAGACGGATTTAGTAGTCAAATTTGATCCGTTCGACCTTTGAAGTTCTTAGCACTGAACACATTCTGTTATTGGACTCACGGATTCATAATATATATACATTTTAGTAGATTTTCCTCCATATACGCGTGCGCGCGCTCACAGATGCAGACACACATGTTCGGATTTTCATCTTGAATTAATTTTCAAGAATGGAAAATAGATGAAAATGGAAAGTGAAGTGAAATATGGAGGGAAAGAAGTAGGAGCATTTCTCCCACATGAGCGGGAGAAGTGAACAATCCTATGCTTATATTCAGTTTTGCTTCTTCTAGCTAATAGTGAGCTAAGAAGAAGTAGTGCCTCGTGCTGTTGTCATCGTTCGGATTTGTCAATAGTTTTTCCTTCAATTTGCAGACCACACATTTGATTGTGCAGACCGCATACCAGGTCACATAATGAATCATGTGACTGCTCGAGGTTCTGTTTCAAAATGCGGACGGACTTTATATGCGGATTACATATGTGATTATGCGGACAATGCATCTGCTTATGTGAACCGCATAACACAGATAGAATTTTTCCATGCCACTGGTTCGATATGCGGACCGCACAACTCCGAACATTGCAACTTTTCGCCTGGAAATTTGCAACTTTCCTGAACATTTGTGTCTCTTCCGAGAAGGCATTTTATGACTG
>JBDJHY010000106.1:1190338-1200540 GCA_039654485.1 Withania somnifera | reverse complement strand
GTTTGCCAAGAAAAATCAAAAGCTTCTTAAACCAACAGTTAGGAGAGTTGGAGCATTCTGAGAAGCATCTATACAGGTTAAAGAGCTTCAGTTTGTTATCCATAGGATGAGCAAGGAAAGAGCAACCGGGTTAAACGAGGTCCCAATGAAATTCTGGAAGATCATTGACACGGCTGGTTTGGAGCGGTTAATTGAATTTTCTAATGTCACTTTTAGGATAGCGAAGAAGCCTGAGCCGAGGAGGTAGAGTACGATGGTTTCGTTGTACAAGAACAAAAGTGATATTCAAAACTTCAACAGCTATAGGGATATCAAGTTATATTTTTGGACCATTATATGAAAGTATGGGAGAATGTGGTGGGAATGAGGTGGAGGAGAAGTGTGTCCACTGCCTGAAAACTAATTCGATTTCATTCTTGGTGATCTACCACAGAAGTCATACACCTCGTGAAAAGATTGGTGGAAAAGTATGGGAAGAGGAATCTTCATTTGGTGTTCATTGATGAAGGCATACGATAAAATTTCTAAGAAGGTTCTATGGAGATGATTGAAGGCTAGAGGTATTCTTATGGCTTGCACTAGGGCGATTAAAGACATGTGAGGGAGCCAAGATTAGAATAAGGACAGTAAAAAAAGACTCTAAGCACTTCTAGTTATGATGGATTGCATCAGGAATGGACTCTGAGCCCGTTTCTTTTCACACTAGTTATGAATGAACCAACACATCATATTCAGAGTGACATGCTTTGGTATATGTTATTCGCCAATTACATTGTTTTGATTTATAAGAGTCTGAATGAAGTCAACACTAGGCTGGAGGTTTAGAGACAAACACAGGAGTTTCAAATGATTTAGATTGAGCAGGACCAAGACTGACCATGTGGAAGTAAGGCTTGAGTCTCAAGTCATCCCCAAGATAGATTGTTTTAAGTACCTAAGATTTTTGGTTCAAGGTAATGTAAAGATCGATGAGGATGTCATATATTATACTGGTGCGGAATATGCAAAATAAAGGCTATCTTACCCAATATTTTGATATTAAAAATCACCTTTTGAAACACTCCAAAATAAGTTTATTAGGTCCAATTTCAAAATAAGAAAGAAATGTTCAAAATAGGGATTTGAAATTTGTCGAGTCATGAACTCTATGCAAATGTGATCCGCCAGTGCTTTTATGGAGAGAAAAATTGACTTAGCCCCAAAATCTTTTATGTAAACGCCAGCCCACCAATGCGTTTGCATAAAGTAACACTGACCTGACCCTAAAAGCTTTTATGCAAATGCGGTCCACCAGTGCATTTGCATAGAGTAAAAACTAATGCACCAAAAAAACACATCTGACAGTAAAGGCATCAAAATTCAAAGCTCTGAATAACCCTCGAGATACATTCGGAATATCGTGTACATAATTATATACCTAATTCTGTAAAACTCAATGTTTCAAGCTCAATTAAATCATCAAAAATGGATCCGAGGTCTCCCCGACCCCATATCAACCAAAGTTAATTCTAAATAAAACTTTCTACCAAATACCACAATACCCCCATAGCCCCCCAAAAATTATCTGAACTTCTCCTAGACCAAAAATCATATTCTAAATCCAACATAATAGACAGAAACCGAATTTGCACATCCTACCTCAAATGTTGACCTAAGTCAACCCTTAAGCTTAAATTTCTAAATTATCTAGTCTAACGGTCCAAACTCGTCACAAAGGCCCCAATCTGAAATCAAAGGTCTCCCTACACCAAAATTCATATTTCGGCGATGTTGAAACTAAAGAAATTTCATTCTGAGACTCAAAACTCCACTTCAAATCCTTCGTAAGCCAAAATCCCTCAAAATACATGACTTTTTGCTCCGACTTCCAAATAGAACCAAGGAATCAACTATGATACGAGACAACTATTGAAAAGGACAAAATGATGATTCAAGAAAAGTAGAAAAAATGACAACAAGATCGTTACAATAAGTATCTAATTTACTTTATTTATAGGGAATGAACTTGGTTAATTCAAAATAATGAACCTTAACTAACACTAGTTTTCGAGGAATGAACCTAATTGATTTGAAAAAACAAATCTTGAGTAACATTAATTTTTAAGGAATGAACCTAATTAATTCAAAAAAAGAAAATTTGACTAATATTAAATAATAAACATGACTAATTTGAGAAATATGAATTTTTTATTTCATACTACGCCTATTAATACCAACAAAATTACCATACGCGTCGTTTGTAAATGATGCTCTAGTAGCTGACTCACACATAAATACAGCTCAACCTACTATTTGTCCCTTGCTTACCCACTTCAGATCCCCTAAAATTAATAAATAGAAAAACAAAAATAAAACATTTCAAAGTAATTTTGAAAAAATATATGAAAGTAAAGTAGCTATGACAAATATTAAAGAAAATACTAATATCTGAACATGTAATTTTATTTTATAATTTTAAATTATAAGATAAAATTTTAAATTTTTTAAAAAATTATGATTTAGTATTTCATAATCATGATTTTATTTTTTTTTAAATATAAAATTTTACTTGTAAATTTATATTTTATAAACAAATTTATCATTTTAAATACAAAACACTCGGCATGAAGAGATTTTTTGTATCATGTAAAAAAAATAATTAGTTATTATTATTATTATTTACTAGTACGTTTATATAAATTATTTTTACTTGAAAACTTATAGTGACAAATATTTATTTTTTATTAGAAAAAAAAAAAGAAGAACAATACATTTACTAAACTATTTTATATATGACCTATGATTTACTTATTTGGTAATTTTTTGTAAGCATTGAAATAATTTAATACTAATTTTCATCACGTTTGATGTTTATAAAAAAATATCACTTAAAAATTAATTTCATATTTAAACAAAACTTTTAACTTTCCATTAAATATTTCAAATTGTGATTTACTATCACATAACCAACCGAATAGCTAAATAACACAATAAGTTGTATAAAATTAATTTATTTTGATGAGATAATTTCCCATATTGAAAAAATAAATGAAAAAATTGTATAAAATAATATTATTTCTCTGCAAATAATGGGTCCCACCATTTACCATTTCGAATGAAGTTAATGGAAGCTGGCAATTGCTTTACTGCTATTTTGTCTTTTGTTGAATAAAATAAAAATATATCTGAACAAATCTCAGCCGTTGGATCAAAACCTTTGACTCTTACCCAGTCAACCGGTCATCCTCTTCTCCCTATATTAACCACTCTTCTCTTCTTCTTCTTCCTTCCTCTCATAAAAAAAAAAAATGGCTGTAGATTTGTTAGGGTATTCGAATATGAATGAGCAATTAGCTTTACAAGCAGCTGCATCAGCCGGTTTAAAATCCATGGACCATTTAATACGGTTCATTTCACATCAACAACAAGTGAACCAGACGGTTCAACCAGATTGTAGAGAGTTAGCTGAATTCACCGTTTCCAATTTTAAGAAGGTTATTTCGATTTTGAACCGGACCGGTCATGCTCGGTTCAGACGTAGTCCCGTTCATATTTCGCCGGTAGAGGAAACACCACCACAGACAGCGCAGCCACCGCCTACACCGTTGCTGCCATCGTCTACGGTGGTTGGTTCGAAGGCGGCGTTGACTCTTGACTTTACGAAACAAAAGGTGAAATCTCTGAGTTGTGAAGCTATTCCGAAGGATGCTTTAAGCTTATCAACGCGGATGTCGAAGGCGAGTTCGACGACATCGTCGTCTTTCATGTCGACGATTACAGGTGAAGGAAGTGTATCAAACGGGAAGCAATTTTCGTCGATGAGTTTACCTCCACGACCACCTGCTTCCTCCTCCGGAAAGCCACCTATCGCCGGAAAAAGATGTCGTGATCATGATCTGTCCGATGAACTTTCCGGCAGATCTTCTAGCTCCGGAAAATGTCACTGCAAAAAGAGGTACTTTTAACTTTATTTAATACGAGTTTTTCTTTTAACAATTTATAGTATTTTTCGTTTAATTTTTGAAGCAAAATTACTAATTTTTTCCATTTCTATCATGAACAGAAAATCTAAGATGAGGAAAGTGATCAGAGTACCGGCCATAAGTTCAAAAACCGCTGATATTCCGGCCGACGAGTACTCGTGGAGAAAGTACGGTCAAAAGCCAATTAAAGGTTCACCATACCCACGGTAACTACCCTGTACCATCAAGCATCACCGTTCATTTCTTACAAATAACGGATCACATCTGATGAAAAAATAAAAATTAAGAAACTAATGGATAGTTTAGTGTGATGGGATGGATAAAATATAATAATTTTAATATAAATTATAATAAAATATAAAAATATTTTAATTTGTGTTTGATTGAAAGTATTTCTTTTATCAATTTATTAATAATGTTTTTTCTTAAATCTTCAGGGGATATTATAGATGTAGTAGTGTACGAGGATGTCCGGCAAGAAAGCATGTTGAAAGAGCAACCGATGATCCAACGATGCTAATTGTAACATACGACGGAGAACATCGTCATGTTCAAACCACAATTTCCGGCACCAGCATTAGTGCCGGCGCCGTAAGTGAAAGGTCCGGCGAGAGAATAATGGTGTTTGAGTCAACGGGAGAGAAAGAGGGAGAAAGATTAGGGTTAGATATTTACTAATATTAGGGGTTCTTTTTTTGTAATTTTTAAAAAGTAGATGGGGGTGGAGTTTGATATTTAAGAAAATTAAAAGACTTGAGAAGTCAAATAGTTGGGTGGGAGGTTGGAAGTTGTGTAATGTAAATTTGGGAAGTTTTGACTACTTTTATTTTAATACGACAATTGAGAAGGTTTTACTAATTTTGAAGTTTGACTATGCTTTTACTTTTATTTTGAAAAGAGGAAAATATTTTTTATTTTTATTTAATTGTAAATCTAATTATTGAGATTTGTTATGACCTGTCTGCAACTAAAAGGACGAATAATATTCATTAATTGAGAAGTCAAAAAGGTTGGGCAATTAGTGGGGTTGGGAAGTCTTATGAATTGTAAGACCCCGCATACCTGACCCATGCTAAGAATCAAGACTTAACTTAAAAATCAATTTGGCATTCCAATTTTAGAGGATTATGAGACAGTTCACGGCTCGTGAGGGTGTGAAATCACGAGCTGTCAACTCGTAGGAAGCCATCAAACGTTTGTCAAGTCTCTCCTCAGAGCAATAAGTCATTATAATAAGGGTTACAACTTACAAGTCGTTGGTACCTCACCTGAAGGGTTGACAGTTCTCCTTCAACAACCATGAGTTCTTTGTACGGGTTGTACAAATGATACCAAGACTCAATAGTGTCAAGTTTTACAAATGTTCCAACAGAATGCCAGTCAACAACTACAAACCCCGATTCGGGACTCCCATACTACGACTCGTGAGGTGAGTCACTGAGACTTCCGATAAATTTTTAATTAAGAGTAATTTGGTTAATTTTTTTGATCTTCTAGTACTCAAAGCTTCCTCGTTTAAGGTGTTGGATTAAAAGATTTAAGCATTTTATTTCATCATTCACCCGTAAACACTCAAGAATCAGAGTAGAAATGTTTTTTTCTTCAAAGTTTAAGAACTCAGACTTCCACCCATAATTTTAGTGCAAAAGCATTATTTATAATCAAGTATACGTGTATTGAATAAATGTTTTTTTCACCTTCCAAAATTTTAAAAAATCTAAGGGAATTAATTTCATATATATATGAATTAGGGGTCAAATTTAAATTTATGAATAATGTTGAAATTCATCCTCTACAATTCTTTCATGATGTACACCCCTTTAATTGTGCACTTGTACATGATTTTTCATTTATGTATATGTTTCAAACATAAATTATGACCTAGTATGGAACTCTGTCGGTTTTTAGATAAATTACATAAATTGATTTTGTAATTTTTTATTTTAGTAAAGCATGATTTGACCCACCTTAAGCCTTAAGGTTGAAAAGTGTTATGAATAAACCAATTAGTAGAACGAGCTACATAGGAAACAGAGGTAGATATAATTAAGTACCCACACTTTTTTCCTCATAGCACCAAGATAACATGAGGTAGCCAAAATTCCTCTTATCATTCTTTCCTTCAATTTCATATCCATTTCAGATGATTATCACTTGTAGGTATGCATTCATGCCATATATATTTAGCTATCTTTATCCTCAGTTTCCTCAAGTGTTAGGTGCATATTTCGTCCAGTACTCAGTAAATCAGTGCTAGCACATGTATTCTATTTAACTCTGTTTCAATCTTCATTTGAGAACGAATGATTTCAAGATGAAAATATTATAACACCCGTATATTGTGTCATACTTAAAATATGACGTATCTCAGAAACCAATTTAAAATTCAGTCCCAAAGGACCACGAGATTGTTCACGACTCGTGAGATATGGATCACAAGTCATAATATAAACTCATGGTAAATCATCATATGTTTGGAAAGTCTCTCCTCAGATACACGAGTCATTGTATAACTTGTGAAACAAAGACCACGAGTCATGATGTGACTCATGGTATCTCACCTGAAAGTTGATCTTTTTCCCTCAGTAACCACAAATTCTTTATACGAGCCATACAAATGATACTACGGCTCGTACTATCTAGTCATGCAAAGGTTCCAGAAGCATGCCACCCAGCCATGAGTCCAGGACTCCATACTAAGAGTCATGACTCCCATAGTGCGATTCGTGAGATGAGTTATGTAGGTTTTTCGGTTTTTCATGAAGGATAATTTATTCATTTCTGAATATTCTAATATTAGAAGCTATATTGTTTATGGTGTCTAGAAGAGGGATTAAAAGTCTTAAGCATTTATTTTCACTCATTTACCCATAAGCCCTCGTGAATTACAATAAAAATCCTTTGAGGCTCACCGTTAAGATTTTTTTAAAGGTTCAAGAACTCAGGTTTTCACCCATAATTTTATTTTAAAATCATTGTAATTAAGTATGTGATTATTGAATGAAAGTTTCTTTCACCTTCATATTCAAAATTTTAAAAATTTGAGCCAATTTTATATGAATTATGAATTAGGATACAAACCAAAATTTATGCATATCGTTGAAATTTATCCTCTAAAATTCTCTCATGATGTTTATCCCTATAATTATTCATGTCTATATGATTTTTCATCTATTATATGATTTCAAGCATAAAATATGACCTAGTATGGAGTCTATATAACTTTGTCGGTTCTTAGATAAATTATATAAATTGATTTTGTGGTTTCGTACTTTAGTAAAGCATGATTTCAAGAACTATGCTCCTCCATAGTTTTGAGGACTCGTGATTTTAGCAAAACCTTATGATACAAAAGGTTTATGAATCTCCAATTCAAAATTTAATAAGTCTCTTGATTAGATATGGCTAGACCATCAATGATCATGAATAACTTTGACATCTAGATATGTCTCACGTTATAAATGTGCACTAGTTATATGATATGTTTTGGGGAGGACTACTTCGCGCCAAGAGAACAAGAGTTTAGACAACCCGAGTTTCATAAATACCTTATCACCATTGGTTTGACTTATTTTGTTCCTTCAGGATCCTTATATTATGGTTGTAACTTTTGAAAGTTAGAGCACTCTTTTCCAATGTGAGGATATGACAATGGACTCTATGAAGTCCGCACCCACACTCAATTTAGTTTTAAGGGTGCCACTCTTTATTTATCTTATTTTTACTATATAAGAAAGTAGTACATATAAGAACTTTTACCCGAGCGAGGGGTGCCGTGGCACCCCCAACACTCACATGACATATAATCATTTCTCTCACCAACAATTTTTTTTTTGTATTTCAAATTACAAGTTCGTAGCTTTACACAAAGCTAAATCATTTCCGTCACATGTTCAATTTTATTTTTTTTATCAAGCTAAAATTTGATCAATAAATATTGTACTTTTTTTAGAATATCCTTGTGATATTGAATTATACTTTGTTATAAACTTTTGCTTATTTGGTAAGATTGTTATAAGAAGTTGAGGTAATTTGATACTTTTCAAATCTTATAGGGTTTTATGTTTATAAGAAAAAATTACAACTTAAAAATTCTTAATTGCATGTCCAAATAAAACTTTAATTTCACCTCATATAATTTTATATCATGATTTTATCTCGCATGACCAAACGGCCCTTAGTGTTTGTGTTAGCAACTTCTGTGATTTGATACATCTACACAATTTTTCGATCTCAGATGCATTGTCGGAGATTTCAAGTTTGATTGCTAACCATGACATCTGTCTTTCTCCGTTAAGTGATTCACCAAAGCGACAAGACCTTGAAAGCTGCTTTTTCAAGTGTTAGTAGTGGAAGAAAAAGAAGAAAGTATTATGAAGCCAAATGCTCTTGGATGGGTAGTACTTTCTACATGATCCTATTTAAACTTTTTAACAGGTTTTGATAAAATTTATAACTAGAGTTTATACAATATCTTACGGAACAAAAAATATTTATTTTTGACAAATTCTAAAAATTAAAATTGCTTAAAAATATATTGAAGAAATTGTTTTCAAGGATAAATTACATAATTGATCAAATATCCTTATTATACTTATATTTTATTCTACTACTTTAAGAAAAATCATGAAATATATCATTTTTTTAGCCGTGATACATAAGGGGGGTCGGATACATAACTCATTATACATTGCATAAATTGCGACTATACAATGTATCGCGGTCTAATCATATATTTGAATGATTTAATAACATGTATGCATATATATCTGGAGGGTTACTTTAGTTATATATCGCGGTCCTCTATATGTATCTGAAGGATTTCTTGACTTATGTATCGTGACGCTCCGTATGTATCACATTAATATAATTTTGAAAACAGATAATATGAGGGATAATTAAATTAACTTCTATAATAATATATTTTATATAATTTTTAGTATTCTCAATTTACTCCCAAACATAAAACCCATTTTGTCATCTTCTCAACCCATAACTAATGTAATCTCAATGGTAGGAAAAAGTCTTAGCCTGTTTAACTGCCGTTTTAGAAATTTTTTCGTTTTTTAATTAAGCTAAATAACAGTCAACTTTGAATATTAAATTAGTTGAAATATTCAAAATATTATTATTTTTTTTTTGGGTTTTTTGTGCAACTTTGGAATATCCCTCTTATATGCCTTTCAACCTTATATAGAGAAAATCTTTATTTTGGTGTTAGGAAAAATAATTTAATCAGTCACCTACTATGATTTCAAAATCACAAGAAAATAATGGTATTATTATGTGACATAATTTAGAAATTTAAAATTTGACTTAAGATATTAGTGTTGAACGATTCTGCTGGATAGAGGATAACCTAGATAAGCTCTGGCTCCGAGATTCAGTGGCGGAGTCAGGATTTTCAATTAAGGATTCAAAATCTGAAAACTGACACACATATTAGTCGAAGGGGTTCGATATTTACTATATATATATATATATATTATATAAAAATTATCAATGTATAAATAATATAATTTTCCGCTGAAGGAGGTTTGGATGAAATCCCTCGACAATAGGTAGCTCCTCGCCTGTCCAGATCACAAGGATTGTATAAAATCTAATTTAACACCCACGATAATTTGCCCGTAATGAAAGATCTACATCATCAGTTATTTTTAATTATTTTATACGATTATATCGACCTAATTTTCACTTGATTACACGTAACTTTGCGATTATATCGACCTAATTTTCACTTGATTTCACAAAATTTGTTGAAGAATAAGTACTAAAATGTGAACAGTATGAAGGAAATCAGAAGTGGTCCTGGACCCTAATGGACTATTGAGAATTTGGCATCATATCATATGACAAGGGTGCCTGCAAAAATGGTAGCAAAGGGGGAAGTGAAACCCATTAGAGGACTTAGACAAAGGGATTCCTTATATCCTTATATTTTTTATATGTGTTAAAGGGCTTTTTAGATTATTAAACTCAAAAAGAAATTTGGGAACTAAACCTAATTAGAGGTGTACCAGCTATTAATTATTTATTCTTTGCTGATTATTTTTTTATATTTTGTAATGCGAATGACATTATTGCGGAGTTAGGACAAATAAAAAGAGATAACTTAGTATTGTATTCGGAGTTACCAACTATAGTAGGAAAATTCAAGAAAAAAAATGTTAGAATTCATAAAGATAAAGACAAGGTAAAGGCTAAAATCAAAGGGTGGAGAAATAGTTTCTTAAGCCC
>JBDJHY010000106.1:1176742-1189398 GCA_039654485.1 Withania somnifera | reverse complement strand
GGTATTAAATATAATTATAAGGCCCAATACTCAAGTCCAAATTAGTCTTTTTCTTCTACTTTTCTACCTCTACAACTCTATTAAAAAAATTAATTAAAAAATTATAAATTCAATCTGCCTCTCTTTCTCCGAGAAAAACATGCATAACTGACTCTCTTCATTCTCTATAGAACAAAGTCACTATAATTATTTATTATTCAATCTTCCTAGTATTAAACCTCTATGGATAGATTTTAATGCCAATTTAAACTTGAAACATTAGTTTTGATTATTTATGGCTTAATTTTAAAATATTGTTATGTTTGGCTCCTGTTATTGAAATAAAAATAGTTGCTTATTGAGATCTCAAATTCGATTCTTAAAATTGAATCAAAATAATAATAAAAAACAAATCGAATTGAACCAAGAATGAATCGAGTTAGGATGGAGATTTTAATAAATCAAAATTTATAATTTCAATTCGATGAGGTTCAAATTTAACTCAATTTGATTCTTGGACAACCTTGTTTTTTTTATAATTGTGCCTCATTAACTAGCCTAACATAAAAATGAATATGAATTTCGCTAGATGGTGAATCGATATTTTTATAAAAGATAAATAAATTTTTGCCTATCGTATAAAGAATATGGAAAGATAGGCACTCCAAGTGCTTATAAACAAGGCGGCTTTTAATTTTCATGGGTATGTTGGAAATGCCATTACGGCTGAGCGTGCAAATTTTATCAAAAAGTATGGTGAATATACTATTAAAGAGAAGCATCATTTCATGAGAATAGGTAGGTGGAATGATTTGTTAGCAAAGCTGAAGGAATACAAGCCCAAACTACATGACATGGAAGTTATTTTGGAGAAAATGATAAGAGAAGAGGTAGAAATGAAGGTGCATGTAGGAGGAAAGGAATACAGGATTGGAGACCTAACATAAGGCGTGGAGAAGCCACAAACACACAAGTTGAATTACAAACACACAAGTTCAAATACATGTTCGCTTTGGTAGAACTTATCTTATATTTCACTTTCATACTTAATTCTTTTATCACATAACATAATCATCACATCTCCATTTTAACTATCCTAGACGTAACATCCGTGGAAATCATATCAAAAATACTTATACACAAATACGGTACGAAAGAGCCACTTAGAATAGAACCCAAAATTGATTATTTTTATATTGTTTAAATTATTTTTTATGTATATATAGTAGATGTCGGTTTTTTTGTATGTTTACTTTTTCAGATTTCGAATTTTTTTAGTCAAAATCCTGGCTTTGTCAAAGACCATAATCTCCTAAAGAATATTTTATCTGATGTAGGTGTATTTTTTAAGATTTAACGAGTAATTCTAATTTAAAATTAGGAACACAAATCTGAAAAAGATTAAGTCCCCGTTTGGCATGATTTTTTTTTGAACTTTTTGTTGGATTTTTTTTTCACTTTTATTCAAAAATTGTGTTTGGCCATAAAAATCTCAAATACAATTTCAAATTTTAATATTGTTATATGTTAGCCCAATTTTTAATATTTATAAAAGCACTTCATGACATTTTATTTTCTTGATCAATATTACTTATAAATCATGTTTTCAGTTATTATATCATTCAAAAATGATTGTATTTATGTGGGTGGTTATTTTATTATTGTTATATTCTAAAAATGTAAAAAAAAAAAAAAAAAAACCACGTGGTTCAAATATCAATAAATGGACAGAAGATGATCATATAAAATTTATGACAAATGTTCATTCATGACAGCTCCCCATTGTGAGTGAAAGTATAAATTTATGTTGTTAAGTTGAATGATTTTGCTATTTTTAAAAATTTGAGGTATAAAATTATATTTAAAAAATATCTTTCCAGAAAAATAATTTAAAAAGATATAGTCAAACATGATTTCAACTCCAACTTTAATATATTTTAATTTTTAAAGATCAATTGCCTACTAAATAAAAGAAAACCTGTCACACTAATATTTTGAAAAAGAAAAACAAGTGTATTTATAGTTAGAAAACCATCTCATCATATTGATGACCAATAGGTTCAAACATTATTAAGAAAGGTGAATGACAGTAAAGAGGTCAAACAATAAACCCTGCAATTAATAATCATTATTATGAGTTATGACATGATAAAAGCCTTTTAAATTCTATTAAATTGTAATTTGCATGTACAATAATAGCTGATAAAGATAAGGTGTTAATCCAATATGGCAATTTTGCATTCTACGTGGCGTTCGATGTGTATTATGCCACATAAGGTGTGTGTGTTTAATTGTTCAAGGTTCTACAAATTTAAATACATATTCGTACACACTCAAAATTGAAAACCATAGATGAAAGCTCAATGCAAAACATGAATTAGTAGGATACTCCACCTATCAAAGGCTCTATTCTTGAAACATTTGGAAAATATTGATTCATCATTTTTAACCTATTTATCCTTCTCTTAGGTCTTCAAAATTAGCCCTATCATTTCATTAACAGTAAGGGCAAAGTTTGTCTTCCACAAAATAATATGCCACCAATTAGGGGCGGCGTCACCTTAAAGTTAGGAGATTCGGAAAAAAAATTACGTTATTTATATATGATTAAAATTATTTTTTATGTATATATAATAAACGTTGAACCCTCTTTGACTAATTCGTGTGTTTACTTCTGAAACATCTGAAAGAAATCCTACATCCGCCACTATTTTAATTACCCATCCTATCCTTCAATCTCCAGTTCCATTCCATTAGGATGCTCATCCCTCTCAATAAATCTCTTTTTCAGAAACGAATTCAAAATTCAAAACTTTAGGATTCTTTCAACAAAATTGCATTAATACCATAATAATGAATAGATTGACAGTTAAATATTTATAAATATTAATATTTTTTTTAATAAATATATACATGAGATACACAAAAAGCAAAAGCTTACTGAAAAAAATAAATTTTTCAATAATTTCTGCGCCGGAAAACTTTTGTTCTTATAACAAATTATCAATATGGGGTTACGCCAATTACAACCAGAGCCAGATAGGATCGAGGGATTCATATGAATCCTCTTCGGTAGAAAATTATATTGTTTCAATAAGCATGATTTAAAGTATTTTTATGTACATATAATAGATATTAAATCCCTTTGATTTGTTTGTATGATTTACTTCTTTGCATTATAAATTCCTTAGTGAAAATTTTAACAACAACACTCGAACCAAGGAGAGGTCGTAATTGTGATTGGGTGAAGAGGCCGGAGGTAGCGTTGGAAAGAAGAGTAGAAGACACTATAACAAAAAAGATTTTTTGCGGTAATAAATATGTACTTTAATAAAGGAGACTAAAAGTTTTACCAGCATTAGTTAATTGTCACCGTATCCAATGTCGCTATAACATTTAGCAACCTTTACCTGCTAAAATATAATTATCACTAATAAAAAATTTAACAAATTTTATTTTTGATGTAGCGGAGGTAAATTGGGATTCAGGTGAGGCAACATGTAACATAGCATCCATTTAAAAAAAAATATGAGGCCACTTAAGATGTTGCCAGGGTGGGAGGACTCTTGACTGTTGAGGGGTATTTTTGCACCAATTCTATAACTTCAGGGGCCGTGGTGAACAAATGGTATAACAGAGGGTAACAATGAACACAGTTGCAGTGTTGCACAATAGAGAGGTAGGTATTTTTGTCCTTAAAAGCGCGGGTTCATTATCCATCGAGCTGGCTTTAAGGTAAAAAGATAGTGGTTTTTTCAGTTAAAAAAGACACAAAAAGTGAAAGAAAGTACATAAAATGACAGAGAGGTGAAAAGGAAATTAATAAACACACTTGTCTAGGCTGGAGAATAACTAAAACTCAGTAAATGTAGCATACAAAAGGGACACATCACAATTGGTACCTAGTCAGATCAAGAAAAATCCTTCCTAGTTGCAAAGACAAAATTTTAATGGCATGGACCATAGAAGGGTGGTCAATGAAAGAAGGGACATGTCTCAACAGAAAACAATACCCCTCCACCCCTACCCCTACACAAAGACACAACACAAAAATTAACTCTTTGGTGTCTTTACCAAGAAGAAACACAAAATCTACATAATGGCCACAAAAAGATTTGTGGTCCCTTATTTAAACAATGCCATATAGCAAGTAAAATGGGAAGAGATAGCATGAAGGTTTTAAGTCCTTTGTTGACCTATATTTTCCACTCAAGATTCATGCGTTACTCTCTCTTTTTGCACTGCCGACACCTTCTTTTGTCTCAAATATTAAACCTTACAAAAGATAAAATAGACCCAATGTAACCCAACCCAAGGTCAAGCTCATCATATGAAGGACCATTCTGAGGTCAAAATAGAAGGGCCATAAGTGGGCACCTTAGTGCATTGAGCGGTCAATAAAGTAAGTGAACACTATTAATAATCGAACGAGTCTAAGACTTAACGAATCGAAATCATAAATAATCGGTTCGAAATCGATAACATCCAGCCCTAGGTGTAACCACCTTTTCTTGTATTGGGCCCTGCTCCCTCCATCTTTTATTTCAATTTACTCCATAGCCAGGACTATGTCAAGTTTTACAGCAAAGAAAAGATGGAAGATCTAACTTATGCTCGATGTTTACACCAAATCACATCCGCTAGAGGTGGCAACATAGAGAAGGGCATGGGCTACCAAGTCGACCACGTGGGGGCATGACTAGAGCGTCGTGGCTCTACTATGAATATTTATCATAAAAGGCTTGCAACATTAGTCACTTGCTAAGTCACCTAAAGATAAGGTGTAGATAAGAATTACCCTATACCAAAACATGGTAAACAACAGTAGCAGCATATTCATATCCAGTGTAATCCCACAAGCGGGGAAACCTAACACCAGAGCATGGTTAACAAAGATCTCAAATCAATGTATAGTATCAAAACCAGCAAAAGCAAATGCACATGGGTGGTAGGGTGTCTCATTCATTACAACAGAAAATTCCAAGAATTTGGAAAGCAAATTTGACTAGGCTTTACTTAGCCATTTAAGATCCTTATATACATAATATGATGAATGTGAAATGCCTTGAACAACACAAGTACTGTTTTTGAGAAATCCCAAATCAGAAATAAATGAAGTAAAAAAATGAGATTGCTTCTATCTGTAGTATTATTGACAAACAATTGACTCTCTGTAAAGACTGTCAACAATTACCCTATCTAACGATATTAGAGAACTCACACATGCACGCATACAAAATCATATTTGGCTTCACTTCATATAGCAGAAGTCGATAAGTAGAAATAACCGAGCGATCGATCACCTGGTCTCTGTTCTGCCGAGTTCAGATGAGCTGAGGTGTATAAGTTCTTGAGCACTATAAGTAGGTTCTTGTTTATCCTCTCTTGAGCAATATCAACTAATTTGCTCTCCAATAAGATCGAGACCAACGAGGAGGAATGTCACTCCTTGGAAAAGAAGGAAGTAAAAGTGGAGTCCATGAGCAGATAAAAGGCTTCTTGCTGAAGCCGTTAAGAGTAACAAAGCAAGAGCTAGCTCTTTTCTGTATATTTTGTTGCTCTTTTTAACAGGCGTAGAAGTTTCATCTTTCTGTTTGTTCAATCGAGTCAGTTCAGAAAGTTCACTTTCCGAAGCCCCTCTGCTAATCTGTGGTGCCCGAAATGCTTTTAAATCTTTTTCAGCAGCGGCCAGTAGGTCGGATTCAGAAGACCGTCCTGCTTTTTTGGTAACAATCCACTCGTATGAGCTTCCCAATTGGAAAAGTCCAGATACCATTGCATTGAACTTTGTCACTGACATAGTGTTTTCAAAAAGGAGGTAGGGGGCGATGAAAGGAATGGATTTTGGCGCTGGAAGAATGTTTAGAAGTGTCATAAGAATAGGTATGTAGCACACAACCCAGAAAGGGAGCTCGGCTTCTGGGATGAACATGGTTAGAGGAAGAACTACGCAAAACAATGTGAATGAATAGAAGGGAAGAATGAGCTTTCTCAACAAAAAGAAAAGAAGTATTAAGTTGGCTTTCTTCCATACTGATATCTGCACAAAAGTTTCAAAATAAAGTTTCGTCAGACTTTTTATAACAACAACCACGTGTCAATGTCAAGCTAGTTGGGATTTTGGCTATATGAATCCTCGATATTCATTCAATGCCCCTCCCATTCCAATATTTAATTTTAGGTTCTCTAACATCAGACGATGTGTTCTTCATTTGAGTGTTTGATGCGGAAATAAATTTTGGAAAACTGAAGAGAAGAGTCAGCGTACCTTGGAAGTAATAATAGCAGGAAAACACACTCGGAAAAGTTGCATGGGGCCAGAATGCCACCGATGTTGTTGTTTCCTATAAGCTTCGAAAGATTCAGGAACTTCACACATGACCTATTTTTTTCATATTAACACAATGAACATTGTGATTAGATTTCCAAATTTACAAAGAATAGTTTAAATAAAAATGTTAATGGATATAAGACCTGGCAAAAGTTTCATAAAACAGGATTTCAGTTTAAATTCAAAAAAGGAAAAAGACCAAGAGGGAGAACCAAACAAACAGACACAAAACAGTGTGTTTCATGAATCGGGAGCAGTTCGAGTGAATGACTTATCTTTTTTGGTTTTTCAGCTAAAATTCAAGATCTAACATGTGATGATGTAGATGCTGAGGCCTACGTTTTAAATCAAAGAACGAAGCAGAATGAAAGAGGATGAATGATTTTATCTTTAAAATGAAAGAATGCAACTAATGAACAGTCATCGACCTCTGAATCTTAGTCAACTTGATAAAACTCAAGCTACTTGCAAGTGCAACACAATAAAAATAAGAACTAACTATCGATCCCAAACTAGTTCTATTTGCAACTAATAAAACTATTTGCAACAAATGCTAGTCAAAGTAGCAATAAATGGTACCATTACCACATTTAACAAAATGTAAAAGTGGATGATCCTACCCTCACATCATTAAGATATATGAACTTCCAACCATTGAGATGCGCACGGACAGCAATATCCATATCCTCTACAGTTGTCCGCTCAAGCCAACCACCAGACTCTTCCAAAGCTTTGATTCTCCAAACACCAGCAGTTCCATTGAAACCAAAGAAGTTCAAGAATACCCCATTCACCTGCTGTTCCACCTCGAAATGGAAACACAGATTAATGTTTTGGAGACGAGTCAGCAAGTTCTCATCCTTGTTAACAAATGACCATCTTGTCTGAACCAATCCTAACTCCGGGTTATCCTGTGAGAAGTCAAAGCATACACATTATCATTAACAATTCCATCGATGAACTCACTAGGTAAAAAAAAAAGAAACATATATCACCTTGAAATGTGGGACTGTCTGCTTGAGAAAATCTGGAGTTGGTTGGAAGTCTGCATCAAAGATTGCGACAAATTCATAATTTTTCACATAGTCACAATTCATTGCGGACTTCAAGTTCCCTGCTTTGTAACCAGTTCTAACCAAACGGTGCCTGTAAATTATGTTGATACCCTTTTGGTTCCATTTAGCAACCTCTGACTTTATTAACTCTTGGATGCACTCATTGTCGGAGTCATCAAGAATTTGAATCAGCAAACGGTCTTTTGGCCAATCAAGTTGGCAGACTGCTGATATGGACAGCTCATATACCTGTGCAGCATCAGTAACGTAAAGAAACTTTGAATACTTAACTCAGTATGATAAAAAAGAAGTTAGAAGAAAGAAGAACAGTATATTTGTTTCACTAAAAAACACAACAATATTTGGCAACCATGTCTTTTTGCTTGTAGAACGCGACTAATGTAAGGCTTTAATTACTATTTGTCAAATCTAGCTCAAGATCCCTGAAAATTATCAAGATCCTTATTTGGTAATAAGATAGTAAAAACTGCAATATTATTGCGAAGAGAAAAGCATGTGCCAAATATAAGCAATCACCGGAGAACATCCCTGAACCACTTCTGTTACCTAAAACAGAAAAAAGTAAGAAAGAGACCACTACTATGGAAAAAGAACAAAGGCAGAAAGAAATCATAGATAAAGTGATTCATGTTTAGCATCACAATAAAAAGGAGTTATATTCACCTAAATCGACACGTATATTATCAAATTAGTTTCAACTATTTCAAAGTCTGGAAGTGATTCATGTTGCCTTCTAATGAGAAATTCATAACTTAAACAGAAGCCACAGAGACTCAACTATAGTAACAAAAAATGAGAAGATAAAGTATTCACAATTCAAAGGGCAGCAAAAAGAAAATTAGGTGCAGTACCTCTCTTTCATTACACATAGGAATCTGCGCAAGAACCATAGGGTAGCTGTTGTTTGATCCCTCAAGATCATCTGATTTAAATGGATCCCCTTCAATCCTTGGCTTAATCTTCTTACACTTTATGTAAAAGCAACCCAAACAAAGTACCAAACGATCTAAAGACTGAATTAGGAATAAAACAGTACAGAATGTGGAAAGTTTTTGAACAGAAGGAGCGATATAATCAGCGCGAAAATCCAACCAAGCAACATATATTATATGGAACAACCCCAGAACATCAGAAGTATGTGGTATATACAAATTTGGATTCTCAAAATAATGCCAACCTTTGAAGTAAGCAATCACTTCAAAAGCTAACATAACCAAAGAAACCCCCAAACAAGCTTTGATTATTCTGAAAAGTAGCTTACTCTTACCAAGTTTCTCACTTGCAACAGAAACCCCTTGTCTAAAAATCAACCTATTCTTGATAGTACCAATTAAGGTCCATAAAATAGTTGCAAGCCAAGCAACACAACCAACAGCTTGGTTAGCCTTAAGCAACAAAACCCATGTCACTTGTTTAGCATTCTTGCCTCTACTCTTTTCTATTGGCTTAAATGCAGCATCAGGACCATCAATTTCAACAATGGAGAAATTTGGATTCTCCATTTTCACTATAACTGGTGTTCCCCTCTGTCTATCTTTACCCAACCAGTCAGAAAAATTCAATCTTGGAGTCATTTGTGCTACTTGAAAAGGAAACAAGAAACTACCAGATCTTGAAAAAAAAAATCAAGAAACTCACACACAGCTCACAAGAACAAGACCTTCTTGTTGCACTATGAAACAATTCAAGAACGCATTTTTACACTCAAAATGTGCAACACAATGTTAAGAAGTTGTTGGGAGATTCTTTGCATACACTAAGAGGCTGCACAAGCAAGCAAGCGAAAAAAAAAGAAGGCAAATTACCCATTATAGAGTAAGGTATATACCATAAATTACCAGCTGTGAAACCCCTCTTCACTACTTCAAAATTTTTACTTCCCGCTTTTTGGATTTAAGCTTTGACAGTTATGTACTAAAATACATTAAAAATAAGGGGAAAAAAAGTTCACTAGCCGACAACTTCATCCACTATAACTGTAAATACTAAATATGAAGAATGTTTTCATGTGTTGAATATAGAAAACTTAGGTGAAAGAATAAAAGCTACAGTTTAACAGAAAAATAATCAAGCTTTGTTATAAAAACTTCCTATCCACTAAAACTTTTTGCTCAATTTGTTCGTCTGAATTTTCTAGCACTCCCCTATTTTATTTTATGTGCTACTTTTTATCATTTAAAAAAGAATAATTTTTTATTTTTAATTTATTTAAAAAAGATGACCTTTTCTTTAAGATAATATTTTAATTTTAATTTTCACGTGGCATCATCAAAAATACAAAATTAACAAAAAATTTATTATATATGAAATAACTTTAATTTAAGATAACGAATTTTTTTAAAAAAAGTTTTCTTAAATTTTGTACTAAATCAAAATAAATTATTCTTTTTTAAAATGGGGAGAAATATTACCTTGCTACCATGAGAAAAAGTTTAATGTTAAATTTCTGCACATTTCATGAAATAATTTATATTCATCTACTCCATCCTCCGTCCGTCTTTACTTATTTAGTGTACTAAAAATTAGTTATTTAATATTATTTTAAAAAATTAAAAAATAATTTATTGTTTTGTATTTATTTTAATATTATTATTAAATAATTAATAAGAGTGTAATAATAAAATTTCTCTTTATTTATTATTTTTTAAAGGTTCGTCAAGTCAAACGAAAATAAAAAAAAAAAACATATTTTTTAAAAAATTGTTTTAAATTATAAATTTTAAAAATCTTTATTTGCTTAAACATTTTAAATTACAAATTTCAGTGGGCTGGAGAGGTTGCAGTACATTGTTGGAAAAGGATCACCAACTACCCATTAAAGCTTTAGTATAAAGTGTTAATCTTGATAGTTCAAATTCATAATTAGATACTTTAGACTAAAGAATGGGTGTTAAAGTATCTTCATTATTATTTAAAAGTTAAGTGCTTAATTATTGTCAGTAGTATTCATTGTTTTTTTCTCTTATTGTTAATGCTACTGCTAATGTGTTTGGGTCACTCTACTTTTTTTTTTTTTTTTTTTTTTTTTTAAACATAACATCCTGACCTAGAAGTTAGAGGAGTTGGCCAGATACGGGTCGAAGCCCTGCCTCGAAAAAAATCAAAACTTTTGGGCAGATTTCAATATTCGATTATTTTTTTTTTTTTTTTGTTAATTTTCTGAAATGTCGGAATCTGAAATATTTATAGCTTATTAAGGACAAAATCATAAATAAAAAAAATATAGAAATTGAGAATTATAATAGAAGATCATCCGTTACCTATTTTCTTTTTCAATTGTGTTATTATTATTATTTCATAGTATTCTACTTTCTTATACTTCGATATGTAGTTTTTTTATATTTTAATTATTTATTATCAATTTTTCTATCTTGTCTTTATGACTATTTACATTTAACTTTTTTTACTTCCTTGGGAGCACAAATGACACATAAAAATTCCTTTCATTTTCAAAATTTTGTTAGCCGTAAGGATAAGTTTTTATAAAATATAGTACAGTGGCAGAATGTTTTCTTGTCCCTTTTTTGCTTGGTAATTTGAGCTGTTTTGGAATTCAAAAATATTGGGGGCCAAAACTGATTTAGATACAACAAAATTAGCTGTTAAAGAGTACGGGGCAGTATAGTCTTAAATTATTTATTATAAGAATAAATATTTTAAATTATTAATTAACAGATAGTAACAAAAATTGAAGATTATAAAAATGAGAGTAATTCTACGATTACTAGAATGGACAACAAATCAATACACTTCTACCTACTAGTATGGACACACTCTTACCTACTAAGTAGTCTTCTATCTTAATACGTATCCTCCAAACCTTTCTATATAGGGTCTCATTCTCAGTAAGTTGCAATTGCATTATGTCCTGTCTAATTATCTTTCTCCAATATTTTTTTGGTCTTCATTTGCCTCTCATAAATTCATCCATAAGTCCATCTCCACATCCATCATAGCATCCTCATCTTTGTCATTTTTATTTTCGAAATGTGCACGTAATTATAATTTTATTTATCACTTCTTAGTAAGTATGTCAAGTCAAACATGAACAAGTAACTTAGGCAAAAGGACTAGAAACATGAAAAGAGATGCATTCAAGACATAAATAAAAGTAAAATAGTTGAAAATTCCTCCTAAGAAATGTTCCTTAACTAAGAGGCGTATAAACAGTGACAGAGTTAGGACTTTCATTAAGGGAGTTTAAAATTTAAAAAATTAAATGCATGAACTAGTTGAAGGAAGTTCGACATTTATAATATATACATAAAAAATAATTTTAATCATATAAAATAATATAATCTTCTGCTAAAAAAAATTCGAGAAACCCCTTTACTATAAGGTGATTTTTGGTTTGTGGAGTGGAGTTGGGGTAGGGAGGTTCAAAATGTGGTTTTTTATCACATTGGAGAAATAATGCTATGATTTTTTAATTCAAACAAATACTTGATAATGACATTCTTAAGATTTGTAAATGGTAGGAATGATTTTGGTTTACTTTTGGGAAATTTTTATTTAATCAATGAAGATTCGTAAGTTAGTTATTTCAGTTGTATTACTAATTTTCTTATAATGTGTAATTAACTCAATTGAAGATAATGATAATAATATTAATAAAAGCAGTAACAACAACAAATAATAATAATAACAATTAATAACAATAATAATAAGAAGAAGAAAAATAAGAATAACAATAATAATAATAAGAACGACAACAACATCACTTAGACATCTTAGAGTAAGGGTGTAAACCGGGTGGTCTCGTCCCGTCCAGACCATTTGGTCCTTAGACCGGCCGGGCTTCGGTCCGGTCCGGACTCCCTTCAATCCAGGCCGGGTCATTTTGGGCCGGGCCAATTCGGTTCAAAATGTTTGATCCGGACCGGTCATACGCACGTGAACGGTATTTGGTCCAACCTGTTGTGAATAGTGATTTCGTTTTACAAAAAATAAAATTAAACGAGTTTAATTAACACAAAACATATATTTATATAGTTTAAATTTTAAACTAACATGAATTACAAGAGTTATTAATAATATTTACATATAAAAATATATAAAAAGGAAAACTAACGAGTAACGACATATACTAAATACTAACGATATATATGAAATACACTAAAGGTATGTACTATAATAGAAATATATTTATATATTATATATACAAAAGATATACACATACTAAGATATATATATATATATATATATATATAAGTAACGATATAACAAAGGTATGTACTATATTTTAACAGTATATATTATATATTAAAGAT
>JBDJHY010000106.1:1136904-1156073 GCA_039654485.1 Withania somnifera | reverse complement strand
CAACTCAACCTGCCTATATTTCATATGGTTCAAAATGGGCTAGGCCATGAGTTGGGTAAAAAGCAGGCCAACTCATACTTTTTATGGGTAAATGGTACTCTACTTTAGAATTCCATTTCCGAGAAGTACTTAACATAGTTTTCTTAATGAGAAAGGTGGAAATTACTTAAGTTAGGTTTATTATCTTGAAAGTAAAGAAAGTTTTTACTTCTTTATAATTTATCCACTTTCTATCACCAAACAAAACGAAAATAGAAACTTTCTTGATTACATACAGAAAAAAGATAGAAATTGAAGGAAACTTGAACTACAACCTCTTTAATATTATTAAAACACCTTCTTACATTGAAGTATCATCCATTGTTTCGTAGGATAAAGTAAGGTTACCAATTATGTGCTTTGGATGAAAATCGCACTTGGGATTTGATGAATTTACCCAAAGGAAAGAAAATAGTAGGATGTAAGTGGGTCTTGGTTATCAAAGTTAATCCTGTTGACTCTGCAGCAGGACTTAAGGCCAGACTTATTACTAAAAGATATACTCAGACTTACGGGTGGATTATTTAGAAAGTTTCTCTCTGGTAGCCAACTCACATTTGTTCGTTTATTTATTTCCCTGGCTGCCTCTCAAAATTGGCCTTTGCATCAATTGGACATAAAAAATGCATTCCTTTATATTGATCTTTTTAAAGAAGTGTATATGGAGCAACCATCCGATTTTGTTCCTCAGGGGAGTATGAGAAAGCTTGTCATTTGAAGAAGTCTGCGTATGGCGAAACAGTCTTCATGCTTGGTTTGGTAAATTTAGCGAGGTAGTACAAGTGTTTGGACTAAACACGAGAAAACACGATCACTCTATTGTCTACAGACAATCAACAATTGGTATTATCCTTTTGGTTGTTTATGTTGATAATATTGTCATTACAAGAGATGATTATGTAGGAATTTCTTCTCTTAAATCAATCTTACACATCAACTTTCATACCGAAGACTTAGGCCAGCTAAAATACTTCTTGGGAGTTGAGGAGACAAGCAAAAAGGTGTTTCTTGTCTCAAAGAAAGTATGTACTTCATTTACTTGCAGAAATAGGAAAGATGGCAGGCAAGCCATGTAACACGCCAATGATTCCTAATGTGCATCTTACAAAAAACGATGGTGATATGTTTGATGATCCAGAAAGATATAGAAAGTTAGCTAGACATTGAACTTCCTCATAGTGATCCACCTAGAATCGCCTATGCAATTAGCATTGTCAATCAGTTTATGTTTGCACCTATTGTCAAACATTTGAAATCTTTGGAACAGGTCTTATGTTACTTTCTGTGCAGAATCTAAATACATGGCTATGGTTCAATCCACGTGTGAATTCTATGGATACATCACCTTTTAGCTTAAGTTAGTGTAAAGCCTTCATCACTAGCAAAACTTTAGTGTGATAATCAAGTTGCTCTACACATTGCTTCGAATCAGTATATCATGAAACAACGAATCAGATTGAAGTTGACTATCATTTCATTCACGAAAAGATTCAAGAGAATTGATCTCCAGTGGCACCATCAACATATACGCTCCAACTTGAGGGGGAGTGTTAAAAAATAATATATTTAAACTTAATATTGTATATAGTTCGTATGTAATATTTGTTAGTGATTCTGTAATAATTTGTAGTGATTCTTAGGATTCTGTTATCATAGTTAGAATCCTTTTCTCATGCATTTAAGCCATTGATTCTCTGAGTAATATACAAACAATTTCCTTGTTATATATATATATGTATAGTAGATGTTGAAACCCTTAAACTTCTTCATGTGCTTAATTTTCATATATTGAACCCTCTTTGTGAAAATTTTGGCTTCACTGCTAGCCCCACTAGTTAAGATTAAGGGATTCTAAAGATGTTACCTTTGAATTTAAAATTCTTGGAAGTCTCTTCAATATTATTGCCTCCTCTTTCTAGAAGATACTCTGCATATTCTCTATCACAATGTCTCGAGTCGAAGATGGAGACTTCAAATTGCATGTCTCCTTCATGTCTGAAAATCAACAAATCTCCCAATTGCAAACCATGTTGTTCTACAAATTCAGTCCAACCCGCTTTGAATCGCCAGTATTTCACCTCCACCAGCCACTTTTTACCCGCCCTTGTCAGTATTGCATGTTCATGCTGATCATTTCCCTTCAGATACTTCAAGAAACCTATAGGAATTTTCTGCAATACAACATAAACTTACCCCAATAAATACTACTCCTTCCGTTTCTGTTTGATTATCCTACTTTTCTTTTTACGTCCTTTAAAAAATATTACCCTTTTCTCTTTTAGCAACTCTTTAATTTCAAATTCCACATAAAACATGTTTAAAATCACAAAATTAAAAAATATTTTAGTACATTTAACATATATTTAATTTATGACCATATGATTCTAAATCGTTCTTTACTGCCAAGTCAAAATAAATCAAACAAATTGAAACACAGTAAATACCATTTTATTTTGTGTAGGACCTAAAAATGTACTCCCTCTGTCCCACTTCATATGATACACTTTTTTTCCAACCACCGTCCCATATGTTCCAGCAAACCAACACGTCTAGAATGCTTAAATGAGCTATTAATTGGAAGTTGGGGCAGAATCTTACCTTGAATGTATTAAACAGTTATTATACCTCAATTACATTTTTTGGTCCTCCCAAAAAAAGATACATTTATATACTTTATAAAATTTCTAATTTAACCTTAATAAAATAATTTGTAGCCAAATATCTATGAGCTATTTTAGACTACGAGTATCAAAAGTGTTTGATCTTTTTTAAACTCTGTGTCAAGTCAAACTACGACAAACAAAGTGCCATGGAGCACTATGCTTCTACTTAGTTAACCAATTATAAAATGTTCAATGGAAATTTTAATGTTCTATTTTTTCTGGAATAAATTCTTCCTCCTCCATATCATAAATGCAGAACATATTAGACAAAGGAAATATGGAAGAAAAAGAAAAACAAAAAGGATTACTTACAAGACCATTCTTGAAACCTTTCTGAATGGGTTTGAGAAAATGAGGTTTCTTTGGAGGTATTTTCATGTCAATCACCAAAATGCCTCTCTGTTTGCAATTGATATAATTGGAAGTTTCACATTTATGAAAAATCAGTAGTAATAAATTTGTAACAGTTATTGAAATGTGAAAGTTATAATGGAAATGCTGACAGCAAAAGTACCTGTTTCAAGATAGTGGACTCTGTGTAAAAAGCATATGACACTTTGCTGTCTCCCAGACTCCCATAGAAAATATTGAACAGATGGAGAGTTGTGGGTCCCATTTGTGTATCATCTTCCTTGTAACTCCTTGTTCCTTTCATTTTACTTTATTCATATTTATTTGACACATAACTTAAAAATATATTTATTAGAAGTTTATTTTATTAAACTATTTTTATTAATTAATTACTTACTTTAATTAGTTGTTTAATAATTAAAATAATAGCAAAAGAAAATAAGAATATATACATGTATGTTGATTTTATACGTAAAAAAATGACAGTGTTGAAATAACAGTAAAATTGCTTCCACCTGACTTATAGGTCAGAATTTGAGTTGTTGACATGGCCACTAATGCTTGCAATAGAGTAAGCTGCCTACGTCACTCACACTCCTTGAGGTGTGACCCTTTACTGGATTATGTATCATGCGAGATGCTTTGTACACCAAATTGCTCTTCGAATAAGTAAAAAAGAAAATCTACATAATTAGAATTGAACATCTCTAAGTTCATTTCCATCAATGTTGTAACAATATGAACAAAGTTATTATCTATATATACAATTGACTTTATTGGAACATTCATGTAAATAAAGATTCTTATGTAGGAACCCTATTCCTTTTAATTGTTCCTGCTTTGACTACAACAGGCAAGAATCCATTAAGGCTACCATAATCTAATTACTATTCATACATGAGCAAGCATATTTTGAAAACAGAGCTACAACAGAATCATACAGTAGATTTAACAAAATGTTATGTCGCTCGGGCTCTCCTAAAATGTTAACGCACTTGTACCGGAAAATGCACTAATTTTTGAGGACCCGACACTAGTCATTTGGGAAGTCGAAACAACATAGGCAAAATGTAACTAGATCCAAAAACATCGCATTCACTTGCTTCAGTGCTGTCCATCACCAACTGCTTCATATTATCTTGTCAATGGCTTCTGTGATGCTTAGGCATCCTTCCCAGAAAATTTACCTATAACTTTTATATACAAAACATAATCAAATATCAATTGTTCCACAAAAATTAAATAAAAGTTCTGTGTACTTTTTGCAGCGAATAGACAAGAAATTGATTGTCGCAGAGAAGTTCCTAACTCTTTCAAAGATATTCATGGAAGTCCAAGCAGATGAAGCAGAAAAGTTTAATGGACCTGTTTCTGTTCCTCCAAAAGTATGCTAATTTTGGACGATCAGACACGCACCTGTCAACTTCTTTAAAGAGTCCGATTAGGAAGAAAAACAAGTCTAACAAAAAGCTTCCTAGCAAAACTTTAGCATTAGCTTGTGTAGAAACGCAATACAATCATACTACCTAACATAGATTTCTTATAACAGAAACTTTGGCAAATTCAAAAACTAGAAGAGCCTTGATATACTTATACAGAACTTTCTTGAAATGTCTTTAGGCTTACAAGTCTGTTTGAAAGAAAAAACTTAACGAGACGTGAAATATGTCATGAAGTTAAAGTTTAAAGATTTAGGTTTGCATTTGAATCTGATTTAAGCCATAGATATTTTTCTAGAGTGGCTATAAATAATTTTACATAAAACTTGAGGAAGAACTGATAGAAAACTACTATCTGATGAAGGGAAAAGGACTTTAATAGAAATTTAATCATTGAATGCGGTTTAAGTTACTCAAACAATGATCTCATAATGTGTGAATGTAGAAACTTCTCCTCAACAAAACTTAGGGTCAGGACCTTAACCAACTCGATGTTCAAATTTGAGTGAACGAATAAAGCAACCGTGCTATGAAACATGAAAAGGAATTATGCTCTCCTAGAACACAAAGTTCTTTCGTCCATTTAAGTGAAAGTTGTTTCAACCAAGAAACATATCAAACAGAGTCATCGCTCATGTTCATATAAGATGATCGAAAGACAAGACCGTGCTTAAATGAGGAAACTTACCATTATATTTCCAAATTGGTGTGTTTCCATTAGAAACAACCTCAAACATTATGCAATCTCCTTCCTTTAAGCAATTTGCATCACGGAATTCATGCCATCCACCTCTGATACATACAGTACTCCCAAAAGAACATAACCTAAAATTCCATGACCTTTCCATTTCATCTCTAACAATCAAATCACATTTCTTGTTGGTGAGACCATTTGCAAGTGCAAATTTTGTAGGAATGTACTGAAACGATTTATAACCAATTGCACAGATTATCAAACAGTGGTGTACTTCATATTTTCACCAAGAAACGAAGAGAAAAAACAAAACAACAAAGAAAAATGGTATTCTTGAAGGGGCATCTTAAAGAAAATTTTAGACTTACGAAGAGATCATTGGAGAGGCAATAGGGTCTAACAGTGCATGCAAAATGAGATTGACCAAAAGGCTTGTGAGTGGCAGCTCCTGCACAGGGAAATACATGACTTGATGCCAGCGTTTGGTTCTTTAAGAAACAAGTTTAAGCAGTTCCAAAAGCGGATAGTCTAGAAAGGTTGAGAAAAAACTTACCGAAGACCATCTTAACAAACCAAAACACACACATTCACAACAAAGGCCTTCTTCAGAACTATTTGCTGCATCTCTATCTTACTCTTTTCAAGGAAAAGAACTTTTATCGATAATATTTGACAAATATTGTTTAACCCAAATGAATTATATTTAAAGTTTCTGAATAACAAAATATAAAAACATATCCTGATGGAACCTAGGACAGGGCCTTCAATTTAGAGCTATAAACTTGAGTGAATAAACAGAACGAATGACCGACCTACTTTGGATCATAGACTATGGAAGATGAAGCTCTATTCTTATAACAAGCAAAAACAACTAAAACGAAAGTACAATATCAAATTTCCAACTGGCTAGGCAAGTAAATTTTTAAAAGTATAGTTGTTTATGAAGAGCATGATTTACAGTTTGGAGAACCAACACTAAATAATTTTGTTGAAGATGCCGTATAGTTTATGGTGTATCTAACAAAGTAAAAAGATCGTCGATGAAAACAGTTGCTTAAATGGGAAGACTCACCGTAGAATTTCCATAATGGTTTTTCTCCATTAGCAACAACCTCAAATATCATACAATCTCCCACGTTTAGGTCATTCGCAACGAGGAATTCATCCCATTCACCTAATATATGGACACTAGAACCAAAGGTAGCAAGCCTTAAGTTCCATGCTCTTTGTCTTTCATCTCTGATAACCACACCACAATTCTTGTTGACGAGACCGTTTGCGATTGCAAATTTTTTAGGAAGGCGCTGAAATGGTTTATCAATTTGTATATATGATATGCTTCATACTTTATTTGAAATGTTTCCTTTAGACTAAAGTTTCTTGAAGGTTAAGGCAAAATGAGTTTTGAAACTTACCAAGTAACTGTGTGAAACGCAATATGCTCTAACAATGCACATAAAATGAGATTGATCGAAAGAGCTGTGAGTTTCTGATTCTCCCTTGGGAAAAGCCTCTCTTGTGGACATGGAGTTGCGGTTTGGTCTATCTGTTACTTTGTTAATTGTAGACAACTCCGTGTCAAGAAAATTAAATATGACAAAAATGATTACAATCAAATCATGAATATTAGCAGAGCTAAGACTTTCACCAAGGGGTTTCAAATTATGAAAAGTAAATACAAGAAGAAGCCAAAGGGAGTTCAACATCTACTATGTATATATAAAGATAATTTTACTCATGTATAAAGTAGATTTTTACCAAAACGGGGTTCAACATCTATTATATATAGATAAAAGATAATTTCGACGTTGCATAAAGTAGTTTTCCACAAGAACAATATTATATAATGTTTTAAATACATTTATGGAAGGAGTGTATAAATAAGACCCTGTTTCATATAGATCTAAATTGTTGCTACAGAATTTACTTCCAAAGAAAATGTTTCAGAAAAACAATCGTCTTCCATTTTTTAGTTGGTTAAATATTTTGAAAATGTTAATTGCTTAAGAAGAACATTTTTACAGTTTCTAACAACCAACCACAACAATAAATAATTTTATACAAGATGTAATATAGTGTCATCCTCACTTCTGAGGGAGAGGCACAGACTGTGTACACTCTACCCTCCCCAAACCCCACTTTTGTGGGAATACACTGGGTATGTTTTTGTATGTAATATAGTGCCATGGTGCATATAACAAAGAAATAATGTTGTTAGAAAAATAAGAGGTTGCTTAAATGAGAAAACTTGCCATGAAATTTCCAGATTGATTTCTCTCCACAAGTAACAACCTCAAACGTTATGCAATCTCCCTCTTTCAAATCATTATCAACACAAAATTTACGCCACCCCTTTGAAATATAGACTCTATAACCGTAGTTATCCAGCCTTAAATTCCATGATCTTTGTCTTTCATCCCTAATGATCAAACTACATTTCTTGTTCACAAAACCGCTTGCCTGAGCAAATCGTCTGGGAAGGCACTGAAATGGTTTATAAGTTATAACAAATTGCACATATCATCAAACATTTCATCAGATGTTTCCTTTAAGTACTAACCAAGTAATTCCTTGAAAGGCAATATGGCCTGACAGTGCACACAAAATGAGATTGACCAAAAGAGCTGTTAGTAGCAGGTTCTTCCTTGGGGAAAGTCTTTCTCGATGACACGATGTTGGGGTTTGGTTTGTCTGTTACATTGTTAATTGTAACAAATCCATGTCAAGAAATCAAACATGAAAAAAAGATTACAGTTGAAGTATGAATGGCGTATGTACGCTTTGGCTAATTTAATCCAAAAAATATTGAGGATGAGGTTATTAACTTGCAATCATCAAGTATAAACTAATTGTACTATAATATGTGGCAATTGATTATTGTATTGATGCTCGTACTGCTCTTTTCAGTGATTAAAATACGTTGGACTACCGTTTTAAAGTTCCAATTTCCATCGTAAAATCATAAACTACTACATTATCCTTATGTCACAATATATCACCAGAAAGTGGAGGACTAAACTGCATCTCTAACGGACTCTAAAGATCCCTTACCTTTGAATTCAAATTTCCAACTGTTTGCTTGGGTAAATTATTAAAAGGTATAGTTGTTTATGAAGAACATGTTTTACAGTATAGAGAATCAAAAACATTAAATAATTTTATTGTAGATGCAATATAGTTTCATGGTGTATACAACAAAGTAAAAAGGATCAGTAACAAAAAAAACACTGCTTAAATTGAAAAAACTTACTGTGAAATTTCCATATTGGTTTTTCTCCGTTAGCAATAACCTCAAACATCACATAATCTCCCTCCTTTAAGTCATTGACAATGCAGAAATCACTCCATCCACCCAATATATGGACTCTAGCATTGTGGGTAGATAGCTTTAAATTCCATGATCTTTGTCTTTCATCTCTAATAATCAGACCACATTTCTTGTTTATGAGACCATTTGCCACGGCAAATTGTTTAGGGAGGCGCTGAAATGGTTTATATTTTGCACTCAGGCATATGATATGCTTCATACTTTTGCTGTAAATAACTCCAATAAACAGAGGAGGAAAAAGGAAAATGGTACAAATGTTTCCTTTAACCTGGAGATTCTTGAAGGGTTGAAAGAAAAGGACTTTTGAGACTTACCAAGTAACCCTTTGAAATGCCATATGGTTTAATAGTGCATTCAAAGTGAGATTGACCAATAGGTTTACGAGGAGTAGCTTCTGCATTGGGAAAAGCCTTACACTGTTAATTGTAGACAATAGCTTAAATATGACTAAATGATTATAATCAAGATGAATAACATTTATCCACTCGAACATTTGGCTAAGATCAAAATTGAAACTTATTTTAAAATGAAGGGGACTAACTTGTTCATCAAGTATTAAACTAATGGAATCTAAAGGACTTACCTTTGAACTCAGAATTTTTGGAAGTCTCTTCAACAGTGCTGGGGTTTCTTATGTCTGTTACATAGTAATTACACAAACCTGAGTCACAAAGTTAAGAATGACAAAAAGAATACAATTAAAATATGAACACCGTTACTTCTATCCCCAAAGTAGACCTTTCTTGTTGGTCGAGTTACTTAGTTCCTTTCCAACGAGTGAGTTGGTTTTGAATGAAAGTTTCTTTTCACTTAATGATGTCATAAAATTAAGCTTAATGATTTAAAATTTGAATCTCATTAGATTTTGAAGTGCAAACAAGAATACTTACACTTTTATGAACTGTGTTATGCCATCATATTGAAAATCACCACCCTACCTCAACTTGTACAAGCCAAGGTCCAACCAAGTTAGAGAAAGGGGCATATACTTAAGAGTTCAGCAGGACTTGTAAAAGTGTTTTCACGGATTAAAATGACTAGTCGATCCCTTGTTCTTTAAGTAACAAGTTTGTATAGTTACGAAAATAACTGACCAAGAAGAAGAACTTATAGAAGACCATCTTAATCAACTTAAGCATAAACACCCACAGAAACAAGTTCATCTTATAGATAGCTATTTCATCCTTTTTAAAAAATAGAACTTTTATAGGTATTACTTTCAACTTTCTAAACAACAAAATTTGAAATTTAGAGGACTCAGCATCTAAATTTGATGAATAAATAAGACCAAACTGTCCGTTAGTGACCATATATATTACAAAGAAAGTACACTGCTATATGATGCTTTAAATACACTATTTATGAACTGGGAGTATAAATAACGCCCTTTTGGTAAACTGAAATGTTTGCTACAAAATACACTTCCAATATAGAAAACGTTTATAAAGACCATTTCATAGAACACTTTCAAACTGTTTGGTTTGGTAAATTTTAAATGTGTAGCTATTTATGCGGAACACTTTTTACAGATTTGAACAGCCAGACACAACAAATGATTGAATCCTAGAAATTATAGTGTCATGGTGTATATAACTTAAAGATATTGCACTTGGGCCTAACTCAATCCGAAAATCTAGCTCAATTAAGGGATGATTGCCCAAGTCCATATAAGCAGACCAAATTTCATTCCCAAAAAAATGTGGGACTCTAACACCCCTTCATGCTCAGGCCCAACTGGAGCGTGGACAGTATAACATGAGGGCCCAAACAGGGAAGGACCTGACAGTGATACAATGTACTAAACAAGGTATGGAAGAGCAAACTAATATATTATTCCATGGAGTGACAAGCATATATACATGTTCTGTACATAGAATCATAAATATGGGAAGACGCAAAAAGGAAATTCCTATAGATCTGCTATCAATCCCTATAATTATCCTAATTTTATACAACGAATACGACTACATAAATTATTTAACCGTAACAAAGTAAAAAAAATTGTCAAAATAGAAGAACTTGCTTTTAACGAGAAACCTTACCACGAAATTTCCAGATTGGCTGTTCTCCATTAGTAACAACCTCAAACATTATTTGATCTCCCACCTTTATGTCATTTGCAGCACAGATTTCACCCCATCTTCCTCCAATACAAACATGATAAGAATAGGTACATATCTTTAAATTCCACGACCGTTGTCTTTCATCTCTAATAATCAAACCACATTCCTTGTTGGTGAGACCATTTGCCTTTGCAAATTTACTAGGAATGCGCTGAAATTCATCAAACATTTCATATGCATCATATTTCACAGTAAATAACTCCAACTGATAAAGAGCAAAAGAGTGCATATGTTCAGTTTGAGACTTACCAAGTAACCATTTGTAAGGGAATATTGTTTAACAGTGCATACAAACTGAGATTGATCAAGAGGGTTGTGAGGAGCAGCTTCTGCCTTGGGAAATCCCTTTGCTTTAATGAAAAAATCATTACAAATAAAACATGAAAAAGCATATAGGTATCTACCCAATCATTTGGCCAATTTTTCATCTAAATAAATTGAAACTCATCTTAAGATTAAGCGTATTAACTTGCAAATTCATCAAGTAGAAACAAATGGATTCTAAGATGTTACCTTTCAATTTGAATTTCTTGCAAGTCCCTTCAAAAGTACGGGCTTCTTTTTCTTCTTGTTGCAAACACTCTGCATAATTTGTTGATCATAGAGCACTTAGAACTCCCTCACAAATGAAAGTAAAGTTCTTTGACGAAGAAACACCACAAAGCATCAGTGGTGATTATCTGTCATCCTTGAAGGTATTTGAAATTTCAAGTTTTTTCTATTACTGTCCTTTCACCTTCAGTTCGGACCTTGGAGAATGTACACTCCTTTTTATGGAACGGTGGCTCAACCTTAGGTTTCTAACATTAGACAACAAAGTCAGGACAATAGCCCGGGAAACTTTGATTATTCAGATCGCCAATATTTGGTAGTTTTCCGGTAGAAAGAACTTATTGTAAAGATATAAATTGGAGACCAGGCTACTTTCTTGCAAAAACAGGTCAAAGATGGAAGACACATAAAAATGGTTGCCTTGATGCATATTAGCTGTTTTACTTGCTATTCTCAAACTTAATCTTGACTGTGTCCACATTGTATCTCAATCAAACCAATGTGCTTCTTGACTCCATTTTACAGTGGTGTATAAACTGCAAAAATAATAAGAATGTTTCTGTGAGAAATAAAGGCAATAACATATAACCCGTGTGATCCCACAAGTGGGGGATCTTACCTCTACATTTGTGGGGTAGCAAAGTTGCTTTTGATAGACCCTCGGCTCAAACGGGAATGTCATTGAAGTAGGATTGCGAGAAAAATACAATCACCAAATAGCACAATACAAAGCAATTAAAGTGACAAACAATAAAACATACAAAGACTAGGAGACTACACAATTACTAAATAAAGGCACTGCGACAATATTACTGAGATGCGTTACTACTATTGTTTTATATTGAGCCCTATTTATACATATACAATACAATAAATGTTTCCAATGCGGGACTTTAAGTGTAATACTAGATATATGAACTATCTAACCCCTCCACTTGGAGCCAGTGCATATAAGTCATATGTACCGAGCTTGACGCAGATGTAACTAATACAAGGGACCAATTACAGACTTGTTGAAAGTGTCTACAAGCTGTTTATTTGATTTCACAAATTTTAAAACAATTATTTCTGAGAGAATTTTAAATGTGTGGCTGTTTATGAAGAATAACTTTTGAACATTTGGACAATCAGACAGAAAACAAAAAAATTTATCCAAGATATGAAGTGTCATGGTGCAAAGTAAAAGACCGTGAAGAAAAAAGGCAGTATCTTTAAATGAGGAACCTTACTATGGAATTTCCATATTGGTTGTTCTCCATTGGTAACAACCTCAAACATTATCTGATCTCCCTCCTTTATGTTATTTGCAGCACGGAATTCCCCCCATCTTCCTCCAATATAGACTTGAGAACATGAGGTATATATCCTTAAATTCCATGACCTTTGTATTTCATCTCTAACAATCAAATCACAATCCTTGTTGATGAAACCATTGGCCTTCGCAATTTTAGTAGGAATGCGCTGAAATTGTTTGTATTGATTTGCACATTTCATCAAACAACTCATGCATTATACATTGACTTAAATAACTCCAATAAAAGAGAAAAAGAAACAAAATGGTGCATATGTTTCCTTTGAGACTTACCAAGTAACCATTTGAAAGGTAAGACTGCTTAACAGTGCATATAAACTGAGATTGACCAAAAGGGTTGTGAGCAGCAGCTTCTGCATGGGGAAATGCCTTTCTTTAAAGGAAAAAACGATTGCAACTAAATCATGAAAAAGCATCTAAATTCACTCAATCATTGGACAAATTTTTCATCTAAATAAGTAGAAACTTATTTTAAGATTCTAAGGGGTCGTCTGGCACAAAGAAATGTATGTACTAACTTACGCAAGATAGAAGATAGAATAGCAATACATGAAGAAGTAAAATGCCTGAATAACTCAAACAAACAACAAAACGAGCCCTAAGGATATTAACTTGCAAATTCATCAAATATAAACTAATGGACTCCAAAGATGTTACCTCTGAGTTCAAAACCCTTGGAAGTCTCTTCAATAGTATGGGCTTCTTCTTCTTCTTGCAAATACTCTGCATATTCTTTGTCATAGTGACTTAAATTAAAGATGGAAACATCAAATTCCATGTCTCCTTCATGTCTAAAAATCAACAGATCTCCTAACTGCAGATTATGCTCCTCCACAAATTGTCCCCAACCCTCTTTTAGCATCTGACCATTGAGCTTCACCTTCCACTTCTTACCAGCCTTTTTCAGTATTGCATGTTCCTGCTCCCCCTGTCCTTCCAAATACTTCAAGAAACCAACAGGAATTTTCTGCAGTACAACATAAACTTGACCTAAATAATTATACTGGATATTTTGAATTGAAGTGTTCTTTTCTTTTCTGGGATAAGTTCTTCCATCTCTATTCATATAGTACCTTGAAACAACATCTGGAAACCACACCCCAAAAGCTAACTATTTAGGTGAGAGCGCTCAAGGTTATATAAGCCCGACATCACCTCCTCATTTAACCAATAAGGGACTCAAGTTCGATTTCTTGCAACACTCCGCACAATATAAAACCACCAAGGCATCCTTCATTCTTCTCAATATAAAACCGAACAATGTTATACTATGCGTTGTTATAAAACCACCACTCCGCATCCTTCATTCTCAATACTATGCGTTGCTAGCCCTGACCGAACAATGTCATACTATCATTACCATCCAAGACATGGGTGGTACCGAGGGTGATGGGTGGCTCCTAGCACGAATTTATAGGCTAAAACATAAGGCACATCAACATGTGGTTATTTCGTAAAACTAGGTATTCTATACATATATTTTTTAAAATTAGTATAATATTGTCTGTTGACACCATATTACAAGACAACTAAATGGTGCAGTCTCTAGATAAATATTATATAGTGTACCTATTAAATACATTTTTTGTTCTTTTTTAGAAGTGCACCTGTGTTCTAAGAATTTTAGATTCGCCTCTAGGTGGCTCTACTACCATTAATACAATCTTAGGAGAACCAGACCCCAAAAGCTAGATATTAAAGTGGGATAGCCTAAGGCTATATAAATGTTACATTAGCTCCTTATTAAACGAATGTAGGGCTCAAGTCTCATTCCTTGCAATAATATCAATAACATACTCCCTCCATTTCAACTTATGTTTCCTGCTTAAAAAAAAAATATTTAGTGAATTTCAACATAGAATAAACAACAACATTACCCAGTAAATTCCCACAAAATGGGGCCTGGGAAGGTCACCGTGTACGTAGTCCATAATACTACCTCAGAATGAAGTAGAGAGGTTGTTTATGAATGACCCTCAACTCACGATAAAAACCACAATTTAATAAAATAATAAATAATATAAAGCATTAGAATGACAGAAAATAGCAAAAACAAAGCTACTGCACAATAAAACAACAATCAATCCTAAACAACAAACATCAACATCACTTCAAGGTTAAGACACTATAAAAATCGCACTACACTACTACTAGCACGAAAAACAAAACAAATCAGGCCTCCCTCCTAACAAGAACTCACTCATACTTACCAGCCTAGTTCGCATCTCCACAAGTTCCTATCTAGCATCATGTACTCGAAATAATAACTAAAACACAAAATTGAGTATAACAAAAGAAAATAGAAAAATAGAAAAAGAAGAGAAAGGATTACTTACAAGACTCTGTTTGAAACCTGGGAGAATAGGTTTGAAAAAGTGAGGTTTAACTGGAGGAACTTTCATGGCAGCTAATTTACTGTACACAAATCAAATCATCCTTTCTTTGTGATTGATTTGAAAGATAGAAAGTTCCAATACAATTTCAGAGGGGAAGCAAAGCAATTACTACTACTAATACTATTTGGTAATTGGAAGTTCAAAAATTGGAAATACAGATAGCAGTGACAACAGCAGCTTTTGGCATTTTTTGCTAGTCCCTGAAAGCACATGAATTATTTGCACAAAAATTGAAGGAGAAAATGGTGCTAGTTAATAGTTCAAATAACTTAATGTTTAAAATTTAATAGAAACATTAAAAGTAATTTTTATTTTAATCCTTTATTATAGTTTTATTGTTAACATCTTCATTTTCAAACATAATTTTAGAATAACAAAGAAAAATAAAAATAAAAAAGTTATGTATAAATTATATTTTAATTATTTTTCTGTTATAAGTATATATTACCTTAATAATTTATTTAATATGAAATAAAAAAAAGTATTAGATTTTGAAAAATAATTTAAGTAATTAATATTAAAAAAAATATATGTAAAAAAAATTTAATATGTTAAAAATAACAATTAAAATGAACATCTATTTAAGACACATTTATATGACATATGTCGTTTGTCCTATTTTATATCTTCTTTTATAATTCATTTCAAAAATAATATCACTTTATTATAATTAAAAATAATTAAATTTATACTTTCTCTTTGTTATTAATAAAATAATTTATAAAATTATAAATATTTTAAAAATTATTCTAGATAATAAATTTTAAAAATCTTTTTATTTTTTTCTTAAATACAATATCAAAGTAGTAGCTTTTACATAATTGTAAAACTATGTAAATTTTATTTTTTAATAATAAGAAAGTTATATCTCAATTCACATCAAATATTTAATTAATTTGACCTTGTACTCTTAAACTAATCAAATTATATTTTGATTATTTTTAAAAGTATATCACTCTTAAATATAAAGTAACACTGCAAACTTAACATTGCAGAAGATAATTAAATGGAAGAGAGGATAATAATCCAACAAATTTATGAATATTTACAAGGGATCAAAATGAACACATTTTTCAAGTGATTAAAAATCAAATATACTAATTAAATATTATAAGTACTAATTAAAATATATCGTTTGAGGGACAAAGTGCTATCGGCCCCTAAATTTTAGAGGAAATGAAATCTTTCTTATTAAATAAATGAAAAGAATAATCTTTTTAGATATCTTACGTGTAAAAAGACGATTTTTTTATATGTAAAAAGTAAAAATTTTTAATCAAAATTCCATAAAATTAAAAAAAAATTGCATAAATCCTACATATCCTTTTCATAATTACTTATTTTTTTTGTTATTTTAAATTTAATTACATAATACACCACTTTAATCAAAATATGCAAATACACGAGGGCTATATGTCGTAACCCTCAAATACATGCTTAGTGATAAGTCTTAAGAAATCACCAATATAGTAACAAAAGGTAAATACGCCTGGTGGTTACGATCAATAGCAATACGTGAGTGCCTACAAAACAAAGCCCAGGGTGATCCCCAAGGTAATTCTCCGATGCTTAAGTTAGTACTTAGCGATAAGAGAATTCCAATAGTATTTTTGAATAGTATAGTGAGCGTACATTTGTCTTTCTGCTCTTGGGACTTTTATAGTTGTTTCCTGTAACAGCCACCCTAGTGGGTACTGTAAATGGGGGATAACTTTCGTAGTGGTCACCACTTTCTTTGTAACAGTCGTGGCCTTATTAATGGGAAAGATTCCCCCAACGGTTATTAATGGTAATTATCCTACCGTTACTCTCCTTTTATTATGTAATTAATAGTAATTATTAATTAATAGTAATTATTAATTACAGCTAATCTACAATAGTCCCCCCACCCAGAGTCTGTGTGTTTGCGCCACTCGACTGGTGTCCTGGCGTGGGGATGATCAGGGTGCCCACAAGGTTTCTTCCCCGAGGTCTATAGATGGTTGGTGATGGTGTTGTGTGTATAACCCTGGTTGGATTTGTACATTTCCACCAACTAGCCGAGGTCCCTCTTGGGGTGAGCTAAGATAACTCGTTGCCGAGGTGAGAGGTCGTATTTTTTGACGAGCTAGCCCATGACCGTGGTAACCGATCTGAGGTCGTCTTTTTAGAAGTCCTGGTTCAAGGCCGAGGTGACCTTTTTGAAGTTGTCTTTTAGACGACCTCGCTTGTCGCCAATTTTGTCGTGGTGTCCGATAGTCATTTGGGTGTTACCTTCGTTCCCTTTTTGAAAAGGGTAAAGCGGGAGTTTTTGTTTTGTTTCCTTCTTTTTTCCTCTACGTGTCATGATCCCCCTAATTTTTTGACACGCGTCATAATCTCTGTAGGAGACGTATCGTCTTCTGTCCTTTTTGTCAAGGGGAACATGCAACTATTACTGTTTTATGTCCTTACGCCTGTTTTCCAGAAATTGTCATAATTACTTGACCTTTGTTGCTTTTCTTTAGGGTCTTTCAGCATATACCATAACTTCCTCGCCTCCTCCTTTTGTTATACAATTAGTAAGTATGTCTTCTTCCTCTACTCCATGTTCTCCTTCTTCATCTTCTTCCTCTTTATCTTCTTCTCTTTTTCCTGGGTATGACACTAGGGTTTACATGTGAGGAGCAATACCCTCAGTGCAGTCTTTGACTGCTTCCCTCCTGAAGTCTAGGGAACGGGATTTAGAGGTTTCAAGGGTATCAAGTAGTCTTTCTGCAGAATATTTGTTGTATTTTCTCAGGAAACATTGATTTTCTTCTGATTTTGAATTTGTCCTCCCCTGCTAGTGACAAGGCTTGTTTCCCCTATACACTGAGTATATATTGGTTGCGTTAAGGTTTCCCGTATTTTTTTTATTACTCTGTATTTTGGAATCATTTAATCTCAACCTTGGCCAATTGACCCCTAACGCGTGCGCACCGTGGTGGGTTTCACCTTGGTTTGTTGCGAAGTTGGGGCAGTCTCGTCTTTGGACCTGTTCAAATATTTTTTCTATAGTAAAGAACTCGGGTGCCTTTGGGGGGTGGTACTTTTTTAGCTCACTCCATTATTTTAGGGTCCTTCTTCTTTCCAAAGTGTCCGATTGGAAGGGGAAGTTTTTCTTTTTTAGGCTAGATGGGGCCAATTGATGCCGTATTGGAATTTTGGTAGAATTAGGCATGATACGCTTGGCAGCGTCCCTCCCCTAGACCTTTCCCTCGTAGATCGAATTCCTTCTCGCTGATGCCGCTTCGCCGATGCCGACCTATTCAAGGTCAACACCAGTGCTCTTAACCCCGGTGGCGAGGTGGTGTCATATGAGGAAGTCTTACCGGAAGGGGACCCAGGAAGTTAGAAGTCTGTCTTTACCGAGGTGCTTTTAGTAAATTTCCTGAGTTGACTCTTGTGTTCTTTGTGCTGCAGTGGTGCGTGTAAGCCTTGTCGTACAGAAAAGGGGGAGTTCCGGCCCTTCTATTGAGCAGACCCCGGGGCTCGGGCTGGCTAGGGCAGTCTTTGATCCTTCACCGGCTCGCTCTACCAAAGTCATCAATCTCGCAGAGCAGTCCGGGGCAACCCGTGGAGAGAGTCCGGTTCCTGCACCTAGGTCAAAGAGTCCTAGGGTTTCTCAGGTGGTCCCTGCTGTGGGGGCATCTCTGGTCGACCTAAGCGAGGTGAGGCTTCTTTTTCCTCTTTGTATTTTTAACCTTCAATCCTTTAGCCCTTAGCTTCCAACTAACTTGCCTTTTTATTGTAGGCTTTGTTTAAGACAGCTTCTGCCTTGGTGGACGGCGTAGCGGAGGAATCCCGCCGCGAGAGGGCGAAACGGGTAGACCTGGAAGCCCGTTTGAAGGCCTCTGAGGGTAGGGGAGAGAAAAACTGAAGGCGGCTGAGCTTAAAATAAAGGTTGCCGAGGAGAGAGCCAAACTGGCTAAAGAAAAACAACGGGGGGCTGAAGCGGAGCTGCGCTACTTGAAGGCGACCTTCGTAGACTGACAGGGAGAGTTTGCCAAGGTTCTCTTCGAAAAGATCACTAAGACCACCACATTCACAAAGTACGTCTCCATGATGAGTGAGTCACTAATCGCCGTTACCAGGGCGGTGACATTGGATGTGGTTGCTTGGGCCTACCCAGATATCCCAGTCCGAAGTGACAGATTCTGCTATGATGTCAATGCCGAGTCTTGGGTAATAGAGGATCTAATTTGGGCTATTCTCCACCGTCCTAAGCTGTCGTTGATTCGTTATATTTCCCAACCCTCTTTTCCTTTGACA
>JBDJHY010000106.1:1123252-1136804 GCA_039654485.1 Withania somnifera | reverse complement strand
CCTCAAGTCCTGTAGTTGTCACATCTTGCACCTCCCAAAGATTGAATGTTCCTTGACATGGATTGACGAAAGTTTCCCAAGCATCTCTCTTCCGCATAGTCGTTTGCAATGCTTGCAACTCCTGAGCCTGACTCCGCGTGAATGGCCGGGTCGGGTAAGTACTACCCGTGCTCGTATCAAGTACTCATAAAGAACATTATCCATTAAGCTACAGAAAGTAGTCGGGGCATTAGTCAGCCCGAATAATATTACAAGGAATTTACAACTACTATATGTAGTTATAAAAATAGTTTTCGGGGCATCCCCCTCGGCTATGTAAACCTTCGAATAGCCAGACATCAAATCTAACTTAGAAAAGAAACTAAACTTAGACAATCTATCCATCAAGTCTTGAATTAGAGGCACCGGATATTTTTTCTTCACAGTCACTTTGTTAAGTGCATGATAGTCCACACACATTAGCACATCCTGCTTTTTTTTTTTGGAATAGAATTAGGGCACCATAGGGAGCTTTTGAAGGATAAATTAGTCTGGCCTAAAGCAATTCAAAATTTCTTCCTCAATTTTTCCAGCTTCAATAGAGAATGCGATAAGAAGGGCGCGGAAGAGGCACTGATCCATGAATTAGTTCAATCATGTTATCAATTTCCCATAGTGGAGGAAAATCTTTAGGCAGTTCTGGTGGCATCACATCCTTGAATTCTGATAGCAACTTTTCAACACTGTCAGAAAGTTCAATGTATACATCATGCTTTACTTCAACCAAAGCAGAAACATAGGCAGTTTACCTTTCTTCAAGTCTTTTTCAAAAGCCATAGCAGAAAACGGAGCAGCAATTCCAATATTTTTTCTTTTTTTATCTCTCATTAAGGGACAAATATCTTTCACAAAACTAGGTTCTTTTTCACCCATAAACATTACACCATCCAAGTGAGGAATCGGAACAACTTTGAATTTCCTCATTAAATTAATACCCAACAGGAAATTGAAATCATCAAGCGGCACTACAATTAAGTTATGCAGTCCAACCCAATGTCCTATGAACAGGGGAACGTCCAGTGCCGTGCCATAGCCTGATTGGGCTGCAGAATTTACATCCCTCATTCTTATTGTACACGTGGTTACCTTCAACCCATGTTTCTTCATGATTCTTGAGGCAACAAAAGTATGAGTAGCACCAGTATCTACCATACAAACCACACTTTTCTCCCTAATTTTCTTATCAATGTACATTACCATAGGTGTATGACAGATTATTAACACTTTTAACAGTGTTGATCTAGGCAACCTTTCAGTAGCATCATCTTCTTCTATATCCACTGTTCAGTAAGTGCAGTGGCTTGACATAAGCAACAATATTCTGTCCCTTGGCGTGTTTTCGTCTTCGTCTAGAAAGACACTGATTTTTCCTTGTTTTGGATAGTTCCTTGCTTGATACCCTAGTTTCTGGAAAGTCCGGTAAACTTTTTCACTGTCTTATTTGCCTTAACTAAGCACTACAACGTCCATCTTTCTCTTGCCTTTGTCATTTCCTTCCTGCCTATGAGTCTTTGTCATTTTCCTTTTTCTTAATTTTGGAAAAAGAAGTAGGATTAGGGACAATACTGGTTGAACAAAAATTGACTAAAGTATCTATTATTGTAATTGCACTAGCCAGGTCTCGCAAATCATTTTATGTCCACCCTTGCATTTTAGAAATGAAGTTGTGCAACTTATCTTCATCAGACATATTCTGAATATCAAAGATCGAAGATAAAAATCTTTTTACATACTCTCTAATGAAACCAACTTACTTCAATCGTTTTAATTTGTCCCTAGCAACCCAAGACGAGTTACTCTATATAAAATTTTTCACAAAATGCTTTCTTCAGTTTTCCCATGTATCACATTTGGGTCTAGCAGTGATGTCATTATCTGCATTTTTGGTGCGACACCATAGCACTACATCATTTCTGAAATAGCGGACTGTCGTAGTCACTTTGTCATTTTCAGGCATATGTGCAATGGCAAAGTAAAGCTTCAAATCCCACAAGAAACTTTCCAGTTCCTTATTACCATGAACACTATCAAATTACTTTGGTTCTGAAATTTTAATTTTAGCATGTTGTTTTCGACCACGCTGTAAATTTACAACATTCCAACGTAGGACCACCACCTTCGTCTTAAGATTTCGTTTTCCTTTAACAGATCATCATACATGCTTCCATAGTTTCATTAATAGCAATAAGGCAAGCAAATTTTTCATCAACAACAGTTCGAAAACTTATCAATTCAACATTGATGCCATGAATTTGAGTCATGACATCAACCAGTTCGTCTGCACCATCTGTCAGGCCAATAATAACTTCCATCCTGTCACATTTTGGCGTAACTCATTATAGTTACTTCCGCCATCCATTGCAACATAAATCTATGATATCAATTGTTATGGGGTCAACTTTTCTTTTTCAGATTTAACCAACGCGGCAGTCATGCACCTATGACTTCAGCCCTTTATTTTTTCACTCAACACTTAGTTTGTCAAGGCTTACGAAAAAACTAACAAAAGCATCTACAATAGATCACTTTCCAACTTTGTATTAACTCATACAACAAAGAAACACACAAAAGACAACCTCACAGAACTGACCAACACAATCAGATCTTCTTTCCTGCTTGTAGCAGTCTGGCAGGGCCTATTTATAGGCCACTGTTGTCTCTCACATGTTTAACACATGCCAGGCACATGGCATAATCCTTAATCAGTTGACTTGTCCAACTAATAAGACATAAATTAAAATTTGTAATTCAAATATTACAACAACTATAATTCCCTCCAAAGGATAAGGTGGTTGCAACTTCCAACTGTCAGTATGTGCAAGGCATATGCTCAGTGCCAGCACACACTTCATAGTCTACTGTGCCAATGCTGCATTAGGGTCTTGGGTGACTGTTTTCCCTTGCCCACGCCACTGCCTTGTTAGTATCGATCCCGCCTTGTTCCAACCAAAGCCTACTAACTTGGCTTAACCATGAACATGCCACGTTATAGCCCTATTTTGCCTTAGCTTGCTTAGCCCTTGTCATGCCTTAGCCAATTACTATCTTGCATGCCTAACCAGGCCACTGCTAAGATCTTTCCATGCCCTGCCGACACGTTCCATGCCTTGCCGACATGCCCAAATCGGCAGGCTGGATCTTAACCAAAGTTATTGAGTCATGGCTAGGTTTATCATATAAATCCCTAGTCATGCCTGAGCAGTCCGACCATCAAGCTGAGGGGATGACACCTTGGTATAGGGTGGCTTCGCCCCTAGTTCTAGATCGACCCAGTTTATTAGACATATTTAGTCAGACTCATAAGAGGCCTTAAATATATATACCCAGACAAAGACATAATGATAATTTACAAGTTGCATTTTTTGTTCTTACATATTACTTGTTTTTAGTATAGTGTTTTTAAAAGACCTAACTTTTTTTTAATTCTTTTTTACATATTACTAATTTTTAGTGTGGTTTAAAAGAAATAAAGCCTTAATTTCACATAATAATAGTAGTATATTAATATTTTTTATAACAACAAGGATTAGTTCTAGTTAGTAAGATGTCTGTCATATTTTTGCAATACGTTATCTTGGATGTTATTGTAAAAATATTATTTACTAACATGAAGTTTGAGTTATTTAATTTAAAATTCTAAAATATTTTTGATTAAAAAGGAGATAGTTGTGTTTGAATTATTATATTTATCTTTTTTTTATAATTTTTAATATTATTAAAGTGAAATTACAATTGTAAAATTGACTATTAAATTTTATGGTGCCTCAAAATTTTGAGGATTCAAAACAAACATTTTACTAGCACGCTAATGGGGCTGGCCAGACTTTAGATTATGCAGGGCGGATGCGAATTTAAGAATATATGGAGAAAGGCCGGGAGGGTTATGAAATAATTAAAAAAAAATGTAGGGTAGGATGGGTTTGCTTATTTTATGCGGATTCAAATAAAATAAAAGATAAACATAATATTTCTAAAATCTTGGGAAAAAGAAATTCACAACATGTGTTAAGTTACTAAGTTTTTTGCAATTTTTTTTGTGAAAACCTCATATATATCAAATTATGTGATACCCCAATTCCCAAGCAGTAATGAAATGGGTATTAATTAGTAACAAAGAATTGAGCAAAAATAAAAAAAAAAATATTTATTTATGCTACAGACATGAAGATGTAAAATAAATCCAATACTTAAAAGATGTCCCTAAGCCAGTAATTTTATTTTGTAAGTAAAGCAAATTACGCAGGTAGGCAAAAGGAGGCGAGTTAAAAACACATAAAAATACAATACGGGATAAAACGGAATGAATTGAAAATTTTGTGAGTTAAAGCCCAACCCGCCCTTCACCCACCCCATTGTCATCCCTAAATATATGGGACAAACTCCTTTCATTCCACATTCACCAACCCTTAGGCGGGACGAGTAGAAAATCACAAAAGTTTTGCTTGAAAGACGAGTAAGTAAGAGTAGGGTGCACACGAGTCTGGTTGATTAGGTTTTTTCTTCAAAAAGTTATTAAACTAATTATATCGGTTTAGCAAAATCATAAACCAAATCAAATTAATATAAATTTGATTTTCTCGATTTCGATTTTAGTAGGTTCTTTCAATTTTTTTTGGTTTTTTTCCATCTATATTGCAAAATGAAAGTGTAATAAATAAAACATTTGAAAATCAAGAAAATACTAACAAATTAAAGAAAAATACTAAAAAATCAAATATATACAAAGTAACAATAATGTATTAACAACTAACCCAAAAAATATTTGCACTTAAGGCAAGAGCTAATAGAAAAGGCAGGATGGAAGATTTTGTTGCCTAACTATTTTCAATATAAACTTAGTAAAAACAACACTAACTAAAGTGAATGTATGAGGAGATGAGACTATATATTTTAAACTAAAAAAGCAATGAAATTTCCTTGCTCTTGTTAGGTTTTTAATTGGCCTTTTAGATTCAAATTTTGGTTCATGTGTTTATTGAATAATAAATATTTGTAAGTCTAAATCTAAAATAATATACCTAAATATTAAAAATTATAAACTAATTTAACAAATATTTGCAAAGTACATTATGATTAAATTTTTTACGTATTAAAAAATTAGAATTATATATGTATTATTATGTCGGTTTGGTTTGAGTTTTTGACTTTTTTTTTTTGTTAATACCAAATCAAACAAGAAAGGTCGACTTTTATTTTTCAAAACCAAACCAACCAAACCGAACCAAGAGTCAATTTTTTTCTCAGTTTAATTTGGTTTGTCGATTTGGTTTGACTTGGCAATTTAACTTGTACACCCTGGAGTATAAAAGCATGATAATATATCTTTAGAAAACAAATAATCAGACAAACACAGAAGAGAAATAAAAATAATATTACATCCCTTAAGCTTGTTATCTATTGTGTTTGAAACAAATACTAAAAAACATAAACAAAACTTTGAATTAACTCTGAGCCTAAAAAATTTACTTTGTCCTTAAAAGAATTTGATCTCCTCATAGTACCAGCCGTGTAGGATCATTTCCATCCAAGGTTGAACATAATGTACCTGTGTCGAAAAAGTAGTATTCAAATTCAACATACTCTATTTCTTTCGAGAACAATGGTAAGAGGAGAGTGAGGGGATATATACTTCAAAAATTCATATCAAATTCCGAGGCAATGCCTCAGTATATATATAGCAAATGAATAGGTATTGTGATGAAAAGGTGCACTAAGCTCCTGCTATGCGTAGGGTTCGAGAAAAGTCCGACTATAAGGGTCTATCGTACGCAACCTTAGCATTTCTTCCACAGGAATTTTCCAAGACTCGAACCCCACATAACAGTAACTTTACCAGTTATTCCAAGACTTCTCTTTTATTCCAAAAGTTAATCAATTAAATAATTTAAATCCAAATACGAAATCGAGCAACAACAAATGCTTAGCCTTCTTCCTAACTCATTTAAGTTAATGGTCAGCTCAAAATTGACCATTAATGGTACAATCAACACAATTTGAAACTTTCAAGATTTTGTGTAACTTCAAAAGTTTACATAGCATTCAAAAATTTCACTAAAAATTATTTTTGGTTCCAGAAATATTCTAATAACAAAAGGGACAAAGAGGAAAAATAATAACATATAGTAACACACATGGATCAGGATAGTGATGAAACTAAAGGGCGATAAAGAAATACTCACAATGCACTATAGGCATTGTGCCATTGTTGGTGAGTTCAAACTTGTAAGTATCTCCTAGTTGAACATCATTTGCTTTTCTGAACTGCGGCCATCCACTTTTAATTCCAAAGTGGCGTTCCATTTGCCCTATCCATACTGACCATGATCTCTGCTTTTCATCAACAAGAATCATCTCACTTCTACTCATCAAGCCATTGGATTTTACAAAATTCATGGGAAAATACTGCTCAAATTCATTAGAATATATAGATCAATACGATGTTATCACAAAAAAAAATGTTTTTACTAGATTTGTTCAGACCACTCTTACCAAAATAGATTTCGTGAAGGTGTAATGTTTGATAGTGGATATAAAATGAGGGAGGGTATCAACAGATGTTGAAGCTGGTAGTTGTGATATCCGAGTAGTCACATCCGATGTCTTTTGCTTAATATCTTTTATTGCTTTAACGTAATCAAGAAAAGAAGAAAAAGAAACATCAAATTCATTATGCACAGATTCGTGGCAACATTAATGAAGAAATCTAAACAGGCATTAGTATCGCTAGCTCTTTCTTTACGTGGTTTGCACATAAAAGTATATCCAACTTCCATGTTCCTTTTAGGGTAGTCAAAAGGCCATTAAAATAGAATCCATAACAAGCTTTAGTTGCTCCGTTGGTAGGTGTATTAAAGTACATAAACGATGTGAAGCGAAATGCCATCAGTGATTTAAAAAAAATTATGATGCTGTAGATAATATTCAAGTACGTACTTCTTTATCCCTTTCGGGGTATGGATGATAATTAATTATGCTCTTTTCTAAATCTCCTCTTTCATTCCCTACCAACTCTTCGCGCTCATAATGTTGTCCCGGCACATTCAGCTGTCCATGTGACAATCATGGTTGTTCACTGGTTGAACACCACACCTTCTTAAGTTGCTCCATGGATCCATACGCGCAGGACAGATAATACAAAGGTCTTACAATGTCTAGTAGCTTTGTTCCTGATTTTTTATCTTTCACGATCTCTTCAATGGGAAGGTGAAAGCGATTGGTAGAGAAAAGGATGGACTATATCTCTTACTTTAAAGTACTGCAAGCACAAGAAAAGATACATGTTCTCTAGTTGCTAAAGTGTCTGCAAATTCTATTAATGAAACCAAAACCGGTCGAGAACTATGGCATAAAAGGCTTGGTCACCCATCATCTGAAATTCTGCACAAACTGTTCTCATCTCCTTTTGATAATTGTGGTAGCATAGTAAAAAAAAAAAAATTGACTGTCCTTGTGCAAAACAAGTAAGGTTTCCTTTTCCTAGTAGCAGTATAACAGAGTACTAGATGTATTGAACTTCTACTTCTTGATGTATGGGGACCTTACAAAGTGGCAACATTTGATGGCAATAATACTAACTGACAATTGTTGATGACTTGATTGTTCCTACTTAAACTCGAATCTGATGTTTGTGTTGTACTTCAGCATTTCTTATCTTATGTGCTGACTCAATTTGAACAAAACTTAAAGATCATTAGAACAGATAATGGTACTGAATTCATCAACGTTGTATGTGCTTCTACGTCTGGTATTATCCATCAAACATCTCGTGTCTATACCCCTCAGAAAAATGGTGTAGCTCAGAGGAAACATAAGCATGTGCTCAAGGTCTGTAGAGTTATCAGATTTAAAGGGGAAAAAAAGCTATGTACCTGATAAATTGAATGCTTTCCGCTGTTCTAAACTATAAATCTTCTTATGAAGTATTATATAAAGTCCCTCCACTCGATCATCTTAGGACTCTAGGATATTTATGCTTTGCCAAGACAGTAAATGAATCTGATAAACTCACCACATCATTTAACCCATTCCCTCTATTTTAACTCATTCCCTTTATTTTTAACCCGATCCACGATATAACCGGATCCAAATCCCATTTTAACCAACCCCTAATCTTCTTCCCTTTAGTGCAAAATGAGATCGACCAAGAGGCTTGTTATTGGCAGCTCCTGCATAGAGAAATGCATGACTTGGTGCTGGGTTTTGGTTTAGTTCAGTGTTGCTTAATAGGACATCTAAAAGTGATTTTAGGTACTAAATATTATATCTCTTTTTTTTTCTGTTAAAAATGTTGTACTTCAAGTTCTTTAAGCTACCAGTTTAAACAATTAAAACTGATGGTCTTGAAAGAACTTACCAAAGACCATCTTAACTAACCAAAACACACGCATTCACAGCAAAGGCCTTCTTTGAAGTTTCTTAAATAACAAAATATGAAAAATTATCCTGATGGAACCTGCTACAGGAGCTTTTTAATTTAGAGGTATTATACATAAACATGAGCCAAGGGCCCTTTATTTTGGATTATAGCCAATGAAAGGTTAAGCACTATTTTTAAAACAAGCAAAAGCAACCAAAAAGAAAGTACTATATTAAATTTCCGACTGTTTGGTTGGGTAAGATTTTAACAGTGTAGTTGGTTGTGATGAACAGATTTTACAGTTTGGAGAACCAACACAAAATAATTTTGTCGAAGATGCCATATTGTGTCATGGTGTATATATCAAAGTAAAAAAGATCTTCAACAAAAAGACAGGTTGCTTAATGAGAAAACTTACTGTGAAATTTCCATATAGGCTTTTCTCCATTAGCAACAACCTCAAACATCATATAATCCCCTGCCTTTAAGTTATTCACAATGCAGAAGTCATCCCATCCACCAAATACATGGACACTAGAACAGTAGGTAGCAAGCCTTAAATTCCACGATCTTTGTCTTTCATCACTGATAATCAGACCACATTTCTTGTTCCTGAGACCGTTTGCCCTTGCAAATTGTCTAGGAAGGCGCTGAAATGATTTATATCAATTTGCACATATGATATGCTTCATACTTTTGCTGTAAATAACTCCAATAAACAGAGGAGAGAAAAAACAAAATGGTGCTAATGTTTCCTTTAGCCTGAAATTTCTTGAATGGTTAAAAGGGAAATGAGTTTTGAGACTTACCAAGAAACCATTTGAAATGCAATATGGTTTGGCAATGCACTCAAAACGAGATAGACAAGCACGGTTGTGAGTAGCAGCTTCTGCACGGGTTTTGATTTGTTTATTAAATTGTTAATTGTAGACAAATCCATGTCAAGAAAATTAAATATGACAAAAATGACTACCATCAACACATGAATAACGTCTAAACATCCACCCCGGCACATCTATTAGTTAGTTTTTAATCTAAACCAGTTGAAACTTATGTTAAGATAATACCTTTGAATTCCACTTTCTTGGAAGCCTCTTCAGCACTATTGACTTCTTCTTCTTGCAAATACTCTGTGTACTCTCTATCACAATGACTCGAATCAAAGATGGAAACTTCAAATTCCATGTCTCCTTCATGTTTGAAAATCAATAAATCTCCCAATTGCAAATCATGCTCCTTCGCAAACTTTTTCCAACCCTCTTGTAACTGCCAGCAGTTCACCTTCACCAACCACTTTTTACCCTTATTTCTCAGTACTGCATGTTTAATATGTCTGAGTCCCTTCAGATACTTCAAGAAAGCTATAGGAATTTTCTGCAGTACAACATACACTTGTCTCAGTTAAAAGAACTATTAGCCTGTTTGGCCAAGCTTTCCGGAGGCCAAAAGTTCTTACTTTAGAAAAGTAAATTGTTTGGCCAAGCTTTTGGAAGAAAATAAATACTTCTATGGAGTAAAACAAGTTGATATTCAAACACTATAGGTCGTTTGGTTGGGGAACATGTTATGCGGGGATTAGTTATTCCATCCACAATGTGACAATATGGGAAAAAAACAACACTACAATTCCCATATGAGTTATCCATGCATTTTATCCCAACCAAACAAGGGATAAACTCATCCTAAAATTAATCCCGTAATTAGTTATACTTTATTCCTCGTACCAAACAAGCCCTAGAAAAAAGTAAATTTTCCGAAAAAAGTACATTTGTGAAAATACACTTATAACCACTTTGAAAAAGCAATGGAGTATCTCAGTAGGAGCTTGAATGCTTTGAAGGGTCAAAAAGAGTTTAGATTTCACCCTAAGTGTGAAAAACTTGGCCTAAATCACCTCAGCTTTGCAGATGATCTATTGCTATTTGTTAGAGGTGATAAAAGTTCTATGGGATTTATTCAAGGGTGTTTCTTACAGTTTACAGCTGCTTCTGGCTTAGGGCAAATATGGATAAAAGCTGTGTGTACTTTGGGGAGTGAATAGTTCTGAAAAATGTATGATTCTCCAACAGTTGGGTTATATAGCCAAGGTGAGCTTCCTTTTAAGTACTTGGGTATGCCATTAGCCACCAAGAAACTGAATATTATTCATTGGCAACCATTGATTGATAAAATAGTAGCAAGGATTTCTTCGTGGACTCAAGCACTTATCATATACTGGTAGAATGCAATTAGTTCAGACAGGCTATCTGGCATCCAAGCCTATTGGTCTCAATTGTTTCAGATCCCATCCAAAGTGATGAAGTTAATTGAGGGGTACTGCACGAGTTATCTTCGTCTGGAGCAAATACCATCACCAAAAAGGCCCCGGTAGCATGGGATAGGCTTTCTCCTCCAAAATGTGTAGGTGGAATACAACAACAACAAACCAGTATATTCCCACAAGGTGGGTCTGGGCTACCTCGAAGCAAGGTAGAGAGGTTATTTCCGATTATGGGACCTAGCTCATAAACAAGATGTTCTGAGGATGAAATGAGTCCATAGCTACTATATAAAGGGACAGCAAATTGACCAAATGGCTACTCCAAAACAAGCAAGTTGGATGCATAAGAGAGTATTTGAGGCAAAAAACAGTCACGCAATTGACCAAGTCATTCAAATACTTGGAAAGAGCCTTACCTGACATATCTGTTTGCAACTGTTGGAACATAAAGAGTACCATGGAAATGTTTGATGTTTAAGAATGACGCTAGAGTTAAGGTTGTATTTACTATGTGGCTACAGGTACAAGGGAAGCGGCTCACTAATGATAGACTATTGAAATGGGGACTACAAGTGCACCCTGCATGTGTCTTTTTGTCACTACCCTTTAGAAACAAGAGACCGTCTATTTATGTCTTGTATTCTAACCTTCTAAGATGTTATAGTCACCTTTTGTCCTTATCTTACTAATTCAGGGATTCTAGGCTTAACTTCTCACTGAATTTCAGGATTTGCTTAGTTGTTTTCTGTTAGACAGCCTACTGTGAACTAGTTGCCTGTGGGATTGTAATTCTATAGTTGGTGATTAATAAATTCCGTTAATTACCCAAAAAGAAAAGAAAAAGCTTGGTCAAACACTAATTATTGGTAAAGTTGTTGTCACGTAACCAGAAAGTCACGGGTTCGAGTCTTAAAAAAGACTCTAGCAGAAATGCATGGGCTGTCCTTTTAAACACAAATTGTTTTTCACCACCAAAACTACAAATACTTTTTAAAATAAGTTAGATTTTAGAAAATTGGCCAAACGGGGTTCGTGTGTATCTTTTGAGGGAAAAAATCTTCTACCTCTACAATATCATACATGGAAAATATAGTAAACAAAGGAGAGAATAACAAACAAACAGAAGGAATTACTACTTACAACACCATTCTTGAAACCTGGAAGAATGGGCTTGAAAAAATGAGGTTTCTTTGGTGCAATTTTCATGGCAGTCAACAAAATGCCCTTCCTGTTTGCTATTGATAAAATTAATGGCCTAAAGCAAAATTCTCAACAGAGTGATAAGTAGTAATCCAATTTATACTGAAACGAAAAATGCAGAAAAATAAAATAGAAGCTTTACTAGTTCAGTTGGTCGGACATTGGCTGTTCCATTTTCCCTTTGCTACCCCCAATTCTGAAGTGACGAATCTGAATCTGCGGAGAAGAAACAAACCCTTTGAAATAAACTGGAAAAAAAAAATTGTTCATGAGAAATTATTGGAAAATTCGAATTTGATTGCTCTCTATTTTCCCCCCAAATTGTTGCTTGATTAAAGACACATATCATAATTAAATTAAATATTAATGACTGTGAATGTACTAATTAATTAAAACTTTGCTTTAATTATGATTAGAATAATCTATATTTTCTATTAAAATATATTTACAATCCCAAAATTTTAGCTGTACGTAATTGTCTTGCCTTATTAGTTTAAAGTTTTTGTTTTTTGTTTTTCTTTTTGATTAATTTTTCAGTTTCAGTTTTCGGGTAACATGTTTAAAGTAATAACTAATTAAAAAATATCTTAATTTATTTTATAAATCTTCATTTAAGATTATAAAATTTAAAAAACTTTACTACATTTTTAAATTTTATCAAGTTAAATCATTTAAACAAAATAGAGATAGACTTCCATGGTTAAGTTTGAGGTAAATATACTTCAAAAAGTCAAGATATAATATATTATCTGCACGAATGTTTTAAAATATACATTTTAATTAATTAAAAATTAAATATACTATTTTATTTATAATTAAGGTATTTGCTATTTATCCCTTTTATTTTTCCCTAAAATGAGAGGGAAAAAGAAAAGGAAATTAGTAAGTTTGATGTTTGATGTTTGTCTTACCTTCTGTAGGACTACCTATTGAAAGGATAGCTAGTATTCATAAAAGAAAAACAGGGTTAGACTTTCCATTCACGAGTTCAAACATAATCAACATAGTCTCACAATCTGGATTTACAGAAAGTAAAGTGTAACAGATTATATCTGGAGAAGGAAAAGTGTAACAAACTATATCTCCTTATCTCTATATTTATGAGGTAGGAATAAGGTCCAATTGTATGGGAAAATAATATTATATCAGTGAATATATTATTTGGTTATAAGCCTCTACGTAAGGACCTTGAAAAGAATGTGAAGTATCATTAGCACAAAAATTGCTGCGGAAACTAGGTGTCAAGCTTTGTTAGCATTGCAAGCTACTACGAAGAATTTTACCCGTCTAATAGGCTTTCTACGTGGTATATTATGTGGCAATTTTTGCATCCTATATGACGTCATGTGTATTATGCCATATAAGACACGCTTGTTTACCTCTTCAACTTTATAATTTAAATGTCTACTTATACACATCCAAAGTTAAAGGATATAAATAAAATTTGAGGTTGAGTTGAAGGGTACGCTTATGCCTTATGTATTATGCCTTTGATTTCGACTCCAATCAGAAGGTAAAGCCTGTTGCTTGCTTCACCTAGGTGGTGTTTGCTTGAAATGTTTTTGCTGCAAGTGTTTGTTTCATTTACCTCTTTTAAGATTTCGGAAACTCCATTTTACAAGTCACTTTGTTTAGCAAGAACAAACATTAATCAACTGTTGTATTTCCCAATTTTATATATCATTGACGTTATATTG
>JBDJHY010000106.1:1108959-1123152 GCA_039654485.1 Withania somnifera | reverse complement strand
GAACGATGTGAGTTTGGTCACGGGAGAGAAAATGTCTAAATAATTCACTCTATAAGTCTGAGCATATCCTTTAGCAACAAGCTTGGCCTTAAGTCTTGCCACAGAACCATCTGGATTAATTTTGACAGTAAAGACCTATTTACATCCTACTTCTTTCTTTCTTTTGGGTAAATTCACCAAATCTCACGTGTGATTTTCATCTAAAGCATGTATCTCCTCAAGCATTGCATCAGGCCATCTAGGATGATTCAAGGCCTCTTTCACTGTTTTGGAGACAAAAGAGTCTAGAGAGGCAATAGAACAACTAGATGCAGGAGAAAAATGGTCATAAGAAACAAAATTAGCAATAGAATATGTGGATTTGCACTGACGTGTACCTTCCCCAAAGGTAATAGGAAGGTCAAGATTATTTGGAGGATCAAGTGGAGGAGGATCTGATAACGAAGGAGTTGATGCAGGATATGTATCATCAGTCTCTCGCCTGGACAATTGGTGGTCCTGCGAACGTAGATGAATCAGGTGTTGAAGGCTCAACAATCGAGTGTGTTCAATAGAAGAACTAGGAGATAGAAGAATAACATTTGATTGTTCTGTGAAAGCACGAGTAACTTGATAGACTAACCGCTCATTTTCCTCCCCTTGACTTGTAGAACAAGGAGGTGCATAGAAGAGTGATGTAGGTCTCTGAAAATACCATATCAATTGACACTAAATATTTGCCCAGTTCAGTAGAAGTAGAACAAAACTGATACCCCTTCTGAAGGCGAGAGTAACCCAAGAAAACACACTTTAATGCCTTGTGGTCCAACTTAGTAACAGATGGTCAAACTTTTCGAACAAAACATGTGCTTCCAAACACCTTAGGCTCTGATGGAAATAATTTCTTGTTCGGAAAGAGGACATTGTAAGGGGCATCACCAGCAAGAACAACAGATGGCATGCGATTAATCAAGAAAAAGCCATTGAAATCACATCAGCCCAAAAATGCTTAGGACGTGTATCAACACAAGATGACTGGTGGAGCTATCTCAAGTAGATGTCTATTCTTCCTTTTAGAAATTCCATTTTGAGAACGTGTATCAACACAAGATGACTGGTGGAGAATCCCATTTTTCTCATGTAAGATTGGAATGAGTTTGATGTGTATTTTTTAGCAGTGTCACTCCTCAAAATGCGTACAGTAGTACTGAATTGACTTTTAGTTTCATCACAAAAAACATAAAAATAAGAGAACACTTCAAATCGGTTCTTCATAAAGTAAATCCATATCATCCGAGAAAACATCCATAAAGGAAAAAAGTATTTGTATCCACCTTTTGACACAACTGAACATGGTCCCCAAACATCAGAGTGAACTAACTCAAAAGCACATTCAACTCGTTTATTAACTCTTGGACTTAACGGATGGTGATGCTGTTTTGCAAAATGACATGACTCACAATACAGTGAAGAGACATTTTGAAACTGAGGACAAAGCTTCATTAAGATAGGCAATAAGGGATGTCCCAACTGACAATGTGTTTCAAACGGAAATGTGATGCTAGAGCAGGCAACAGAATGAGGGACCCATTCATCAAGGATAAGGATGTAGAGATTGTCAGATGCATGTCCTTTATCAATTATTTGATTTGTTATAAGATCCCGTAAACAATGATCAGGTAAAAATGACATCCAACAATTTAGATCTTTAGTAAATTTACTCAGAGAGATTAAATTGAAGGCAAGCTTCGGTAGACTTAAAGACAGAGGACAAGGTAATAGAGGACGTTGGTTTAACAGTCCCAGATCCCACAATGTTAGAGGTTGACTCATCAACTACGGTTATCAGAGATGGTGAGTTGTGAGATCGAAAGCTAGAAAAAACATTAGGTTACCCGTCATGTGATTCGTAGTACCAGAATCAATCACACATTTATTTGAAGAGGAGATAAGTCATGTTTTATTTGACTCGGCAAGGGGAAAAACTGAAGAAAATTTCTTTAGTGATTTCTGATATTGAGATAATTTAGCTAATACATCAGCAGTAGCAAGAATTGTTTCAGTCATTTTCGGTTTTTTTAACATTCAAAATATGACAAAAGAAGCCAACAAAGTTTCGTACCAAATATCCTGAACCTTTTTTTTTTTAAAACCTGACACGATACAAACAACTTTAGAGAAGTTTCAAATGCTTAAAAGAGAGGGAGCTTCAAGAATAAAACTTCTCTAGAAACAATCGACTATTAAGTTCAAAGAATTGGATGAAAAAAGAAGAGATATTTCTAAGAAAAATAGAATCAATTGTAAACGCAATACCTCCTTAGTGTCAAGAAAATGAACTGTAGACGAAAAGGAAAGAACATATTCAAATTAAAAATCTGTTCAAACGAATGATAAAACCTGGTTTGGAGTGGTACTTCTTCAAAACAAGGGCAGTTGATCAAGAGGACCGCCAATAGTTCAGAACTTGTAAGGTGATACAGGAGCAGAACGCCGATGATGCTAAACTGTCACCAAATTCCGGTGATACTAAGTCAAAGAACAAATTCCGATGAGGAGCAAACCTCTTAAGGAAAGACTCTGATACCATGTAAGATATAGAGACTGTAAAATAAAGAGATGTAAAATATAGAGATGGTGGAACAATCTTCCTACTTGTATTATTCCAAGAATGAAACAAAATTAAAAAATCCCTTAATATCTCTATCTATGATAGTGAAGATTCCTAAATATTTCTATCTATGATTGTGAAGATCCCTAAATATCTCTATGTATGATTTTCATGTACGCTATATCATAATATGTCTATGTACATTCAGTAACAGGTGTGTGTAGATACACACGTACGACAAGTTTTTACCAAGAAGCTTGTATGCCATGTTTCTTAGTTCGATTGGCTTTATACTCCGATAGTGTAGTTCTTTTTTACCCAACCAGATTACTTATTAGGCAATAGCAAGTAAAATCTATATGGTAAGCATTAGTTAGTAAGCCAGAAAAATGGTAAACCTGCTACCACATAATATAATTATTTTTTACATTGTCAATATATATGAGTTAAATCCTTTTTATAGTTTTCTCATTGCTAATTGGATTTATTTTTAGTGCAAATATAAAATGTCTAATATTGATGTGCGCAAATGGTTATACACCATTTCAGTACCTTCCTAGACAATTTGCATTTGCAAATAGTCTCATTGACAAGAAGTACGATTTGGTTATAAGACACTTTCTTATTGTGTTTTCTCTTTTCTTTATAATCAACAGATATTATGAAAAAGTCTTCGAGCATGAGTTCTCTCACTGCACAAGTATCTTCTTCAACTTCTGGTGATGACGATGATCATCGTTATTTTGTTTCCACTATTAGACCTTATCACATCAGCAAGACAGAAATGTTAAGTCATTTGAACTGATTTCCGTTAGTGTTTAGGTTAATTATTCCCACTAATCGTATAAAGATCTTTACACTACCAGTGTAATTTAACTTGTTATAGTTGGCTATTTACTCGATTTTCTTTGTTGCAACATTTATCTGTTATCGTAGGCAACTTAACTTGATAGCATAAAAAATTGTACACCCACCCCTGGTGTATATATCACTTGACTATGGTTAACTGATATATGTGTGTGTAAAAACACGTCTTGCATCAATTGGCTTGTTATCAACACTCGGTGTGTGCAAGTTTTACTATCAGTATACAACTGAAATTTGTTCTACATAATGGAATTTGTTTTTTTTTTTTGTTTGTTTGTTTTTTTTAATTTTTTTTATGGTAGTTATTTCGACTGGATTTTGCAAAGTCAAATGGCTTAATGAACAGAAAGTGTGAGATAATTCTTAAAGATGACACAGAGAGATGTTGGTCTGTGGGGCTAGGGAGACTTGGAAATAGGTTTGGCATCACATGCGGGTGGACAAAATTCAGAGCAGAAAATGAAATCCTCGTAGGAGACGCTTGTAGGTTTGAACTCATCAAGAATGGAGAAATACCTATAGCACTCTTCCTTATTTTCTTTCACTTCTAATGTATTTTTGTCTGAGTTTAAGTTCCACGCTCTGATGGTAATACGAAAGCATCACTACTAATGTTGCAGGCAAATATGCTGCAAAGGTTGCAAAGAGAAAGAAGCAGTGGAACAACTTGATCTCATTTTGTTGATTCCAATATATGGTGTACAACCTCAAAAACTATGTCCGTTTTAACGTTGTTTTGGTACAATTGAAACACGAAGACTTTTGCCTCTTCTAGTACTATTCTTGTGATGGCGTAAGGGACACCACGAATACGAAAAATGTGTCAAGCTATAGCAAAAATTCTGGGATATTTCAAACGCATTCGGAAAAAATGAATGATATTATATCTACTAGTGTGGATAAGCACACAGCTGAGGGTCGACGTGCTTGCCGACCAAAGGGAATATCAGAAATTTTGTGCGCACACGGCTGGAGTTCAAGTTAGTCCTTTGTCCAGATTGACGCTAAATTACTTTGCAAGTATTTTATGGTTAGTAATTAATATTATTTAAAAATTAATTAATTACTATAATATTTACTGAAGCAAACTGCTCTGCTTCAATTTATACGTTTCATTTAATTTAAAATAATTAATAATTAAAATATTATTTAAAAATTATGTAAGGTATTTGGTTTACTCTCCAAGTTTTGTCAGTGTCACATAAATTGAGATAGAAGAAATAATGAAAATAATATAAAAATATTATAAATCACAATAATGAATTAAAAAATTTGACTCGAACAGTTGAAACAAGCTGTTCAGGATCGACATGTCTGCTTCAATATATACGCTTCATTTAACTGATAATAATTAGCAATTTAATATATTTTAAAAATTAATTAATAACTAAATATTTTAAAATAGTATAAAAGATTTTGTTTACCCTCCAAATTTTATCTTTATATCATAAATTGAGATGGTAGGAGTAATATATAAGATTTGAAAATGACGTAAAAAATATTATAAATTAACAACTTAAAATATTTGATCCAAGCAACTGAAGCAAGATTCTAAGGGTGGACATGATTGTTTTAGCTGCTTCAACCTATATGTTCGATTTAATTAATAATAATTAATATTTTAAAATTAATTGATAACTAAAATTTACTTACAATTTCAAATATTATTAAGGATCAATTAATAAACAGAACGATAAAAAATTAATAGAAAAAAAATTGATTTACTCTCCAAATTTCATCTTTGTCGTGTAAATTGAGATAGAAGGAGCGTATATAAAATTTAAAAACAACGTAAAAGATATTATAAATCACAATTAACAACTTAAAATATTTATAAAAACATAAAAAAAAAATGTATTGCCTGTTTATATTTAATTTGTATCACATAAATTGAAACAAAACAAATAAAAGATAAAAATTACACGATTTTTTAAATTATATATCCAATTAGAACAAAAAAAAGTATAGTATATTATTACGAAAACTAAATCAATCAATATATTTATATTAAATACAACATTAGGCTCGGGCATAGCACGGCAAATCACCACGAAAAAGTTGAATTTATTGCTGTGGCTGAAGAAATGCGCAATTTAGATTAATATATCTTGTTTAATTAATTTGAACAAAGGTTAATAAGAATAAGATGAGAAATTAATTAAACAATAAAGTAAGAGAATAGAAACAACCTTAGGTCTATTAGTAGAATCTGATAGTGTCACCAACATAACAATGAGCATCTATGTATGCACCCATCTTAACACTTGATCATCCATATTTAGAAAAATGAATTAGATCCAATAATAGCATTACAGTACATCCACTTGATTTAATGCCTAGTTTCCTTTTCCATCACCAACTGCTTCATCTTTAGTGGACGGCCATTCCTGACTCCGCTCCGATAACGCAATTACGGGAGGAGTCGGTAGATGGATACTGGATCCCTTTTATGGTTTGGTGAACAGACTGGTCGCTCCTTTAGTTGAAATATCGGGTTGACATCCTTACCAGAATATTTACCTATAAATTTCAACACAATAACATAATCTCAGTTCTAAATCTGAGTTTTGGAGACTGAATAAGACCTTTCATATGGAAAAACGTCATAAAACAATTGTTAGGGAAGTTGATGCATAATACAGCAACATACCCTATACAAAATCAAATATAAAATTACATAAAATAAAACAAGATCTTTTACCTTTTGAAATTGTCTGCAAGTGCCACAAAAATATTTCATCAAATTAAATTATCTTGGGATTTAATCCATGAACCAATTTATCCCAAATGAGATAAAATAACCCCAAGTTGGATGAGATAAGGTAGGAATCCAAACATTAAACTTGGAATAAAGTCTATACTGCATTGGATTGACGATATAAATTTATTTTAGGCTTAATCATCTTATCCTGCGTACAAAACTGCAATCCATAACAGGAAATATCAGACCTTCAAGACTTTGTGTAACTTCAAAAATTATCATAACATTTAAAAAATCTCAGTGAAAATTGTTCTTGTGGTTCCACAACTCCTCCCATATTTTAATAACATATACTAGCACATAGACATAGTAAGGTCATGAAACTAGAAGATTTTTTTTTTTTTTTTAAAAAAAAAGAAGAAATACTCACAATGGAAGTGCACAATAGGTATTGTACCATTGTTGGTGAGTTCAAACTTGTAAGTATCTCCTACTTGAACACCATTTGCTTTTCTGAACTGTGACCATCCCTTTCTAATTCCAAAGTGATGTCCAGCTCTTCCTAGCCACACCGACCAGGACCTCTGCTTTTCGTCGACAAGAATCATCTCACTTCTATTCATCAAGCCATTTGATTTTACAAAATCCATTGGAAGATACTGCTCATATTTATCCCAATATATAGATTCATCAATATCGCATTATCACAAAAAATAATTACTAGCAAATTAAAGGTTTTTACTTAATTTGTTGAAATCACTCTTACCAAACCAGCATTTTTCACAGCATAAGGTTTCATAGTAGATATAAAATGAGAGTTGGCATCAACAGATGTTGAAGCAGCTACTTGTGATTTCGGAGTGGTCGTGCCCGAGGTCTTAATAAGCCTAAGACCTTTGTCTGACATTCTTTCAGCATCCAATTTTTTCTTCTCTACTTCAGACTGGAGGGATGGACTTCCTCTCAAATCTTGTTTTATTGAAACAACAATGTCAGAACTACATAGGATTCTTGTAAAAGTTAATGGTCAAAATTACACCTCTAAGGATTCGGTATCAAGTGTATGAGTTTTCTATCTAAACTATCACTAACTATTTATGAAAAATACACCTCAATTATCAATTATTTCCTTTTCCTACCTGAAATATCACTATCGTTCAGATAGGTAAAGTGAACAGTTATTAGTTGAAGTATGTTTAGATAAAAAGTTAGTGATAGTTCAGACAAAAAACTCAAAAATCACACCAGATACTTTCATGTATGAAACTCGAAAAACAGGACACTTTAGGTGTAGGTTTTCACCCTTCACTCTTCACTCTTCACTCTTCTTGTAATTATAAAATCATCTTAATTACTTTAATCAAGTGAACTATAGAAAACAAGATGAAATTTAAGGCAAGGACTTAGATGAGTAACTTGCCATGATATCTAAATATAGGTATTTCTCCTTTGGAAACTATCTCGAATATTAACCGATCTCCTTCCTTTAAGCGATTTGCAATGCAGAATTCACGCCATCCACATCCAATATAGGTGTATCTGCCCTTTGAATACACATTAAACGTCCATGAACGTTGCTTGTCCCTCATAATTATTCTACATTTCCTGTCGTTGAGCCTGTTTTCTAGTGCGAATTGTTTTGGAATATACTGAAACAAGTAGCAACTAAACAATCAATACGTATCTGTGTTTTACATTTCCAACTTATCAAAGAAATTATTATGTCTTTGTTTATTCTATGCATTTTTGCAGCGTATTCGTCAAAATATAACGTACTTGTGAACTTACCAGAAAATTCTTTGAAAGGCAATAAGGCCTAATAGTACAAATGAAATGAGAGTGATTGAAATTCATGTTCTTAGCAGCTTCTACATTGGAAAAAGCCTTGCCTGATGTCTTGATCTTGAGCTTTGGTTCCTCTGTTGCATTTGTTAATTACAGATAAAGTCAAACATAAAACTATTCGACTCTGCGAAATAGTAATACCATCACATAAAATAGGACGGAGGGAGTACTATTTTCAAATTGTCTAGCACTAGGTAGTGCCATACTTGGTGAAAAGTCAACTGATTACTAAGCAAAAACATAACAATCATAAATAAAGAGTGAATAATTGAAATTTTCCTAAACTACTACAGTTCTGCTAATTTCATACATAAACTATTCAGTATTCACAAAATCCCCTCAACTATCATGAAAATTCCCCCTAAAGGAATATGACATGCTATCACCGTTTCATGTGGGAGTAGACGTGGAATTATTTTAGAGTGAATAGGTTAAAATGCCCTAAACTATCATCGTTTTGCAAGTTTTATACCTAAACTATTAGGTATTTACATAAGCCCCTTGAACTACCATCAACTCTCATTCACTTTTAAGACATTATCCACACATCTCTCATCAAGTTATTCCGAACATTTTGACACATATTCAAATGGGAGTTTTAGTCTAAAGTGAGTCATTGTCTACGTGATAATATAGGTATAAAACTCGCAAACTGATAACACTACTTTAGAATTCTTTTAACCTATTCACTCTAAAATAAAACGAATATGATACTGCATACGAAAATTAGATAGATCGTCAAAGAAATAAGAGGCTGGCTAACTATAAGATGAAAAACTTGCCTTGAAACTTCCTTATTGGAATTTCTGCAGTACTAACAACATGAAATTTCCATACTGGTGTCTCTCCTTTAGCAAAGATCTCAAACATCACCCGATCTCCCTCCTTTAAGCAATTATCAACACTGAATTTATGCCATCCGTCTCCAATATAGAATTGAGTTTTGCTAGAATTTAGCTTTAAGTTCCACGACCTTGCTTGCTTTTCATCAATTATAACCAAACCTCTCTTCTTGTTGGTGCTGATGAGACCGTTTGCAAATGCAAAATGTCTAGGAATCCACTGACATGGTGTATAGACATTTATACACATCATTAAACAGTTCATATTCTTCGTAGTTTCACTTAACAAAGATAAAAATAAGAAAAATGATGCACATATATGATTTCTTTAGAAAGTAGATTGTTGAAGAGTTTAAGACTTACCAAGAAACCTCTTGAAAGGGAATATTGTCTAATAGTGCATTCAAAATGAGATTGACCAAAAGGCTTGTCATGAGTAATTGTTTCTTCACATTTGTCATCCTCCTCATCATCATCATTCTCATCCTCCTTATCATCATCATCCGCATTCTCGTCCTCCTCCTCATTATCATCCTTGTTCTCTTCCTTCTCGTCCTCCTCCTCGTTCTCATCGTCCTCCACATCATCATCCTCGTTCTCATCATCATCATTATCATCATCCTCGTTCTCCTCCTCGTCCTCCTCCACATTATCATCCTCATTCTCATCATCCTCCTCCTCGTTCTCGTCATCCTCGTTCTCATCCTTCACCTCCTTGACCTTTTCTTCTTGTATTTGCATATACTCTACATATTCTCTATCACAATGAGTTGAAACAAAGATAGAAACCTCAAACTCCATGTCTCCTTCATGTCTGAAAATCAAAAAGTCCCCCAACTGCAAATTAAGCTCCTCTACAAACTCTTTCCAACTACCCTCTTCTAATCGCCGGCCATTCGCCTTCACCAACCACTTTTTACCAGCCCTTCTAAGTACAGCATGTTCAACATGGTCATGTCCTTTAAGATACTTCAAGAAACCTATAGGTATTTTCTGCAGTTTAACAATTTTGTATAAATAATTTTAAAATAGCCAACTAATCAATAAGAGAGTTAGTGTTCATTAAGATACATGATTTTCATTTTTAGCTCATAATTTTTTATATACATACATAATAGAGAAGGATGGAAATAATTGAAGTGTTACTTACAATGCCATTCTTGAAACCAGGCAGAATCGGTTTGAAGAAGTGAGGTTTCTTTGGAGGGATTTCCATGCTCATTTACGGTACAAAATGTCTTCTTTTTTTATGATGATATAATAGATGAAAGAATTATATCAGGAGGGAACTATCTATGTAGAAAATAGGAATAAAAGTTCTCGGCTTCAAAATTTTGTTTAGGGGAAAAACTTGTGAGACACAAGTGAATTGTGTGAGGCTGTGTCTCAAAATATTTTGTGCTTTTTATACATGGTAAGTTATTCATCTCCTTTTATGGATATAAGTCGATTGATCGAATTACGCTAACATATTATATCTTTATTTAATATATTTCTCGTTTTCTAGGTTTACTTTATTAACTACAGCATGATACTGATTATTTTGGGCCCTAACATAAGGTAACTTAGAAAGTTACTAATGATGATGGTGGCTTTTCATATTCAGGGGACTCTCTGTAATACCATACTTACTTCAACTAACTTATGTGACGTTTCGTTTTTTAATTATCAGTTCAAAATAATGATATACTTTAATATTTAGAAGTATAAATTCTTTTTTTCATCCGTTATAAGATGATTTAGTGTTACGAATTATCTTATATCACAAACTTAAAAAAAAAAAAATTATCCTTTGTGTTCAGTTAAATAACACCATATAAATTAAAACTATTTATAATTTATATTAGCCACGAGTAATTTAGTGATAGATAGAGGTGTCAAATATCGACCAAAAATTACCGAAATCTTATGGATCGGGCACAAGACAAATTCATATTTGGTTGCTTTTATCCCAACCAACGTAACTCATTTTTAAAGTGATCTCCAACTTAGACCAATAATAGCACACTTTCAATATTTACTTTAATTAGGGTTTATTGCTTGACAATTACTTTTATTTTTCCAATGAATTTGAGGCTCGGGTCCCAGGTTCTGGATCATGAGTTAAGGTTGGATCCAGGTCTTATGTTTTGAGTCGAGGTCGGATCTCAAATTAGAATTAGTGCTCAGATCTCGAATTAGGATCAGGGTGCGGGTCTTGAGTCCTGGTCTCGGGCTAGGATCAGGTCTCGAGTCAAGGTTGGTGTTCGGGTCTCTAGTCCTGGGTCTTTAGCTCCAAGTAAAGGTTGGATCTCAAGTCACAGGTCTCGGAACCGAGTCGAGATCAAAAAGACATTTTAATACATTTTACATATCTTTAGTATAAAACCATACAATTCAAAAGATTTTTTTCCATTTTTAAATTTTGCAGTAAATCAAAATCAGACAAATAAATTGAAACATGGGAAGTACTAATAGATTACTCCATCCTTTTCATATTACTTGTCTCATGTTGACTTGACACAACCACTAAGGATTTTTTTATTAGGATTGTAATTTATTAAATTAATTTTATTAATAATATTTTAAAACTCTAAATTTGACTACTACGCTTTGACGTAGGTATTTATTACTAACAGTATTATGAAAAAAAAAGTAATAAAGCCACTCTTTACTTTTATTAAAATGGATAAGTAAAATGAAAATTTTATTTAGTATTGGAGCTACTCCCTCCATTTTAATTTAGTTGACCTTCTTATTAAAAAATACTTGTCTAATTTATGAAATCAAGAAAAGTTTATAATGTTCTTCCAATACAACCCCTACTATTAAATAACACAAAAATATATGAATACTCAATGTATATTTTTAAAGCATAATTAATAAAGCTAATTTAATTAAATAAACACCCAATAAATATTATTTTAATAAAAATATCAAATCAACAAGGTCAACTAAAATAAATTAGAAGGTGTAAGTAAAATAAAAAGGAGGAAATAATTTATAACCGACATTTAAAAAAAAGTTATTTTTCAAACACTACTTATAGAATTACACAAAATATACTATTATCGTTAAAAAAAAGAAGTTACTAGTTAAATTTACATGAATTCATAATTAGTAATTACTTTCTATTTTCTTTCTCGTCACATTTTACTTTTTATAGTCAAATTAAAATTTTCTAATATTTTAGAAAATGTATTATTTTATTGAATTAATAATTGGTGAATCTGATTTATACTTTTTTATATATAATTTATGAATGCATAAATTTTAAATTAATTTAACTCTAAATATTCATTAAATAACTCTTATAATAAAAAATATCCCTTATTCTGATTATACTTAATTTGGAAGGGTGCAAAATTTATAGTGCTTAAAAGTTTTAGCTTTGGAAAACTAAACGAGCAGTCCTCTCTGTCTCCATATAAAAGCAATGATTAACATCTATATAGAGCAAATAAATTACACATCACTCTAAATTAAAGGCTAATCCAATTTCCATTCATATTAAATAAATTATTAAGTTAGTGTATGTTTATTAGAATATATTTTGAACATAATTTCTTTTTTATTCTTTTTAATTATTTTAAAATTAGTTTGAATATATAAATGATCATTAATGAAAATATAAAAGAAGGGCAAATCTGAGAAATATTTTCAATATTTTTATTAAATTTTGAATAATTAAGTTATTTTGAAAAAAAAAGAAAAATTTAATAATTCACTTAATATGGGACGGGGAGTATTGTAATATTATCATATATATTGGGTTAGTTCAGAATGATTTTATGTTTTTAAGTTTAATTTTGATATTTAGTGATAATTATAGCTAGCGTTTAGTCATAAATTTCTAAATATTTTTGGTAAGTTATTTTTTAATGAATTTTTGGATGAAAATTGGTCATAGTTTTTGAGAAATATATTTTCATTTTCTTTTTTTATCATAAAAGTCTCACAAATTAGCTTTTATCCCAAAATCACAATTTGTCTAGTTCTTTTATCTCAAAAATTTATACCAAAACATATGGATAAAAACTTTTTGCTAAGTTTTTTCCTAAAAACTACTTAAAACTTTTGATGGCCATATGAGGTCATAGTTTGTTCAATTTCAATTTATATGCCCAGTAATATGAAATTGCAATTTTTGGATTTAAAAAAATATTTCGATAATATCATAATAACACCTTATACATGTAAAAATATATATCTAAAAAAGTACAAGCTATTTCAATCTCTTTATTAATTGACTATAAACAAAATATTTTAATCATAATTAAGTAGTTAGAATTTCAACATTTAAATATTTAGAAATCGCCGGATAGCTAATTAAAGTTATGCACTATTAGTTAGAGTATATGTTAATTAGTTATGAAAAATATATAAATTATTTTAAGCATATATTAATTATGTATGATGTGATTATTTATGCATGATATAATTATTCATATTACGTTGCAAAATGAATAATATTTCTATGAAGTGTTTCTAAGCGGGAACATCATTATTTTTGAAAAATAAGTAAAATAATATCTACTATTAAGAGGGTATGATATTTGGATTAACTTTTTAAAAATAACTTATAAGTTAAAAAGTAGAAATTAAAATTTTTAACATTTATTATTTTTACTTAAATAAAGTGATTATAAATTTTTATTTTATTTTATCTAAGTATTTTTAAAATAGTTAAAAGCTATTACTTATCATTCAGTAAATTTTCAACAAGTGAAATCTGAGAAAAGTAAAGTGTAGGCAATCCGTATAACTAGCTTAAATTTAAATGCTATTACTTAAAAATATTAAAATAAGTTAAATTTAAACTGGACTATTTGTAACTAGAATTTTGTATATTATAGCTAATAATTTTTAATCATATAAAAGTATTTTTTAAAAAATGTTTAAAAGTTAGTCAAATTCAGGTGGACCATACCAATTAACTCTTAGGTTCCGAGCCGGGCCCGTCCGGACTAGGGGATCCGTGGAACGGCCGGTCTCCGGGCCGGGCCAATCAGATTCAAAATATTTGATCCGGACCAGCCCAATCCACGTAAACAGTATCCGAATCAACCCGTCGTGAATAGTAATTTTATTTTATATAAATGTGTTTATTAATTCAAAATATATATTTATATAGTTTAAATTTAAAATTAGTAGGAATATACAAAAGTTATTAATAATAATTACATATAAAAAAATATAAAAATAAAAATTAACTAGTAACAATATATACTAAATATGATAAATTACTAACAATATATTTACTATACTATAAATATATGTATATATTATATTTACAAAAGATATACACTATATATTAACAATATACTACATATATACACTATATATTAGAGATATATTAGACATATTAA
>JBDJHY010000106.1:1075553-1089315 GCA_039654485.1 Withania somnifera | reverse complement strand
AAAAGATAGTGCATATATATATATATATATATATATATATATATATATATATAGATATATAGAGAACAGAAACTACAAGGGAGCATGGTGCGCTCTGGACATTGTAGATTTACAAGATCTAGTTACAACAGGAAATAAAGACGCATAAGAGAGTGCCATAACAGTAGGCACTACACAACTATTAGTAGTACTTGCTATTGTAGAACTTGCTATTGTAGACAGTGGAGGGGTCAGAAATTTGACAAAGGGTGTACAAATTTTCTTCTCAATTGTGTTAAAGAGTGTCCAAAATTTAATATGCACTCATAATAGCTAACCTATATTTTGACGAAGGGTGTGCACCTGACCACCCTATGCCGAAAATGGCTCCGTCACTGATTGTAGAGACTATGTGCGAGTAGGAGCATGTGTTGCAAAAGCAGATCCCATTAACATCTCCTGGTCATTTGTGGCTGCTTCTCCAGCTGCCTGAGCACTTGCCGAAGCCATTTGTCATGTATGCATCCTTCGCACTTGGTCGTCCAGCAAAACATCTAGTAATTCAGGAGGATCCCAAAAAAGTAGTATTCTCGCTACACAAATTTGTCGCTGAAGCCATACATGCTAATCTATCTGCTAAGACATTTTGCTCCTTGTAGATAAGACAGCAGTGGTAGATCACCCAAAAGCCGGATGAGGTACCTGCAGTCATTAATAACAGGCAAATACAAATCATTAGGAGCATGTATCAATGGCAATTACCTCCTTAACATCAAATATTGATCAGCAAAGTTATAAACCCATGCTGCAGGGCTAACTGCAGACCCCAAAGCAAAGCATGCATCTCAATAGTGATAGCAGCTGTGTGCTTTGCTGAAGCAAGAAAACCTATTACTCATTCCCCTTTTGTATTTTTGTAACCCCCATCTTCACCCTCCCATTCCAGCATGGTAAGTATAAATATTCAGAAAACCATCCGTGTTAAGCATAGGAACAGCCATTTTTGGGAGGTTCCCATTTAAGGGATAGTTTTAAAAAAAAAAAAGTTCTTGCAGGGGAGCCCTAAGGTGCCAGTATTCTGTAACATTTTGAAGAACAACATTCTGATTTAAAGTAAAATTGAGCCCTGCAAAGATGTATCTACTGCGACTCTTCCATGTGAGTCACAGGGTAGGGGATAAAATGAGTAAAAAAGGGATGTCGGAAGCAGTAATATTGGCTGCTTAAGTATTAGATTGATTAAGAGTAGGCAATCAGTTGGCAACTTCCAGAGAACCAGTATCGAGTTGGTTTATGAAAGATGGGGCACTTAATTGGGTGAACCTTGGGACACAAAAGTAAGAGATGAGTAATAGTCTCATCACAGTCGGTGTTGCAAAGTTTGCATTTTGGAAAGACAATTTTGAGGAAATCCAAAAAGCTGGCTGATGGGAGACCACCATGAAGACATTGCCAAAGGAAATTGATTATTTTTGGTGGGAGGTCAGATGTGCAGATGCCATAGCCATGAAAAGAAATTGTTCATATGAGTTGGTTTAAGTAGGTTGCAATAACAAGAGCCAACAGTAAATCAACCTGTAGGGGTAAGTCCCCAAATAATTTTGTCATACTGCCTTAAGTACTTGGGAATATATATGGCTTCAGTAAGAGAGAAGATAACTTCAGGCAATTCAAAGGAAAGATGGGTCAAGTCCCAAGAGTTGTGCTCTCTACAATGAGCAATTATGGTCGAACTTGGGCAAAGGACCCTCAATAGAGTACACTTAATTAACCAATGTAATTCAATTCCTTAATGTTGTGCAGCTATTCAACCATCAACTTGTATCATTGTGATAATAATACTAGTATTCATATTTAAGTGCTTACTATTTCAAGGTTAAGAAAATACAATTAATCCCATAGGATTTTGCCTTCGTTATCTTCTGGTTCAATAACAGAGACTATTGTCCTTGTGTTCTCCCTTCAAGTTAATGCAACACTATTTCAATTTAAGTTTTTTCCCTTCTCTAACAAAATTCAGCTTGTAAATATTAGCATGTACGGAATCTACCAGACACATAGAAAATATGTTATTCCAGAAAAAGAATTCTCGGATTTCCAGTTACATCCACATAGCTAGAATACGCTAAATACGAATCATAATAAAGAGAAAACACAAGGAGAACAAAAATTACATGCATGATGTTCTTAACGCATCTGCAGATTCAAGATTTAACTTTGATCACTTCAACCTTTAAGGTTGTTAGACCGAACCAATTTTATTTTTTATTCAGAATTTAATATTTGTTGAAATCTTAGCGAATTTCTCACACAACACACATCTAATTTCTGTGTAGAAACTATTGTGTCCAGTTGAATCCATTAAATATAGGTTGCATCTGCCTCTGTCAAATGTACATTAGAGACTATCTTATCACCAAGCCTACCTGCTGCTATAGTCATAAAACTCTTCTAATTCTGCCTCTTCATCATCACCACCATCACCATAATGCACTAAACAATGTTTTTTTTCTTCCATATGCTTTTGAACTACTTCTAAACTACCCAAAGAATGACATTCGTCGTTGCACATATAATACCTTTTAACCTGAGGAATAAAGAGAGACTTTTACTTTGTTATTATCATCAGTTTCTGATTAAATAACACACATAAATATCTAAGTAAACTTGAAGAGAAAAAAAGAAAAAAGAAACCTATAATATTACCTTGAGACCAAGATAAGCAAGGAAGCCTTTAGGATCCTTCAGATACTCGACATCAGGTATGAAGAACCCATGTTTCTTGTGCATGTGAACCAAAAATGTTACTGCACCCATTCAGATCCTTCAAGAATGTACTTTTGGAAGCTCCAACTTTTGGAAATTCAGACAAACTGCCCACGGGGTACACTTTAATGCTGTCTTTTCACATTCACTTGAGTTTCTTCTTTGTCCTCCCAACATAGCAGAATTTCCTTCTTAATCTGTGTGGTGTCCATTTTACTCCATGTTAGTTACGAAATAGGCAGCATATCTGCTATGATCTGTTGCAGTGCAAAAACTAGAGTTGTTGAGATGACAGCTTTTTTTACCATTTTAATCCATGAGAACTCCAAGCTGCTGCTTCAGTTGGCTCTCTCAAAAAAGAACTTGACGATACACAGCTCACCAATCTTCTTTGCAGATGATTTAAAGTACAGAAAAGAATCATTGATTTTCTCCACCGGTAATTCTAATATACATGTCTTCATGTCCACAAATGGATCAATAAACTGAACCCATGCAAGTAGTCTTCAACTTGAAGAAACCAGGGCACAGAAAATTAACTTTTTGATTTAGCCTGTCCATCGATCAACCTGTTATAAGTAGCAATATCAGGTATAAACCCCAAATCCAACATCTCTTCCACCAAAGCTTCTGATTCCTTCTTTTTACCCTCCCTCTTAAAACCTGATACCAAAATATTATATGTCACGGTATCAGGATTCAAACCCTTGTTTAAACCCAATAATCTCATCTTATTTGCTTCCTTTGCTCTTCCTGAATCACACATATCACTAAGTAGACAATTAAACGTTACACTATCTGGAAGCATACGTTCCTGAAGCATTTTCTCCATAATTTCATACGCTTCATCAATCTTCCTTGTTCTCCTTAAACCTTCAATCAAGGTTGTACAAGCTATTAAACCTGGGGAATTCCCATTCCTCCAAAACTCATTTACCAATTCCATTGCTCTGGCCACATTCCCTTCCCTACATAGCCTCTCAACTAACCCAAAATAATCGAATGATCTTGGCAGCACCCTTTTCCTGGAAAAGTCTACCAATAAATCACACGCTTTCAACATCATTCCCTTCCGGCAAAGCCCATCAACCAAAATCTCACAAGTCACTGCCGAAATCTCCCATCCCATCTCAGTCATCTCATTGGCCATCCCAATTCCCTCCTTAATCTTTCCATCAAAAAGAAACCATTTAATTAAAGTATTTAAACTAACTACATTTGGAGCACATCCATGAGTTTTCATCTCCTTGAACATTTGTAAAGCCAAGCCTAATTGTGAGTTTTTACAGTACCCAGAAATCAAAGTATTGAACGTAATTACATCAGGCTTTACTCGTTCTCCAATCATCCTATGGTAGAACTCCAGAGCCTTATCAAAATGCTTAAACTTCACAAATCCATGAATTATTATATTGCAAACAGCAACATTAGGTTTCCCATCAATCAATCTTCTCATTGTGTCAAAAGCTAACAATGCATCACCAAATCTGCCAGCTTTACAATAAGCACTAATGGCAAAACGAAAAATAGACTCAGTTTTAGGGCAAGAGAAAATACCATCAGCACATGGACAGGGATTAGAAGAAATAAATTGGAGGAGAGTAGTAAGAAACTGGAGGCGGTGGGTGGTGGCAAGCGTGCGGACCATCCACTCAAAGGTGGTGTGATCATGGCGGAATGAATCGACAGAAGCAGCATAGTTGAAGAGGTAGAAGTCAAGGTTTGTGAGGATAGGGTGGTAATGGACATGGTTCTTGAGAAAAGAAAGAAAATCTTTAGCTGTGAAAGAGGGTTTGAGGTGGGTTTCCATGAGTTGGTTCAGTTGGTTTTGGGCAACAGGGGTGAGGTTGTTAGTGGTGCACAATGAGGAATCTATCGTTCTCACAGCAAGAGGTAGCAGCGAAGTCCGATCAGAAGCAGTAGGTTTTGCAATGGCTTTGAGAAATTTCTGAAATCCCATTTTCTCTATGTCCTGATTTCCTTGTCTAAATTTATCGTCCCTCACTTCTCCCGTAGCTATATTTTCACGAAAACCCTATAGTGTGAAATCATATCATTGTAACATCAAACTAACAATTAGTTACTTGGATCAAGAGATTGCATTAACTAAGTCCCTAAGAGAAACAAAATTTATATTTTTGTGCTTCAATTTTTCAACCAACTAAAATCCATTTCCATTCAATTCAATGGAAAATATTAGTTCAATTTGATGCCAATCACAAGTCCATTCAGTTCAACCTATAAACATAAATCACAATTCAGTTCAATTCCAATAAGAATCCAGATTCAATTAAATTCCCAAATCTAATAGTAACAAGTTTAGTTATCACCTTGCTTATAAACACATGTTAATGATACTTAAGTACGTGAACAAGTCATAAACAATTTACAAACACGGGTAATAATAAGTAAAACCTATACTACCATTTCTGGCCAATCTTCACACATTTACACAAAACCAAGAAGTTAAAGTAGCAATCATCCTCCACCACAATTGAAGTTAATAATACATGTTATTTGCCAATTTGTGACCCTAATGACTTGAGGGATTAGCACTCAAACATCTAGAAAAATAACCGATGACTTGAAATGGAGATCACGGAAGCTATTGGCGAAGATAATATTTTCACTAAGGGGATTCAAAAGAAGTAATTAAGCAAACAAGCCAAGGGGATTCAAACTATGACAAGTAAACAAGCCAAAGGGATTCAACTACTATTATATATGCAGTCTAATTTTCGTTGAAGCCCCTCGAGTTCCCTAGCTCCGCCCCTAATTACCTAAAAGAAGATAAATGAGAAGTTGAACTATTTTTAGCAGTAATTGTGTGCTCGTTTGAACAGGAGATTTATCAGATAGGTCTGTTCCACAAAACAGAAAGCAAATTAAATAGAAGCCCTACTCCTTATCATCAACAAATGAACCCATAACCACAAATCGGAAACATTCATACCATTTTGAAATTCCCAATTTTAAGCATCAAATTCAAAATTGCAAAACCCAAATCAATACAGTTGCAGATTTCTAACCAATTTGACAATTTGCAAATGGAAAGTTTACAATTTTATAAATCCTTTTCAGTATACTAATTCTAGGAACGAGTAATTTGAGATGATTTAGTTTATTGAGATAATGTCGTTCTAGCTTATCGATAAAATGACCTTAGAGAGGAGATTGTGGGAAACACGGATTAGGGTTGAAGGTTAGTAAGTAGTAGAGTGTTGTCTTACTCATCATATAATATTAGTAGTCGTAATATTTCTCCAATAGTTTCTTGTTTTGCTACTATCTAGTTTCTCTTGTACTTCGATTATCACATTTTTTGAATCAAGGGTAACTTTATATTAACAAAAAACTCATCATCCAAGAGATGATGACAAATTTTACAACCCACATGCTACATGGGAATTCCTTATAGAGGACAGCAAGAGAAAGAGGAGCTTTACAAGTTACCCATGAAATCTACAGAAGATAAAGAATCCCCCACTATTTCCTATTTACACTGAAAATAAAGTAAACTAATGCATTTCCTTCTTAGTCTCGTTACATCAAACAATTTGAAACCCGCTACGAAATAGATGATTCTTGTGGAATCTTCCATGGTAGCAAGAAGGAGGCAGAGATTTAAGAGAGAGGGGGAGAGATCAAATAAGAAGAAAGGATCACCGATGGGTAGGAGCAGATGACTTGGACTGACTAGTTATTAGTATTTGAAGACCTACAATGAAAAAACTTGAGTTGGCCTGAGTTTGCTAACGTCACATAAAAAAAAGGATCTAATATATCCTTTCCAATGTAGATTCACTCTTTCCATGTCCTTTTCATCCTTATCACTGGAAAGTAACATTGTTTCTATCCTCATTGGAGGTGTAAACATTATTTCTTCTCTTGAGTTATCATGTTGATCTATAGTAATCACATGTAGCCCTAAGTGAGTTGTGCAAGGGTCTGGAAGTCATTCTAGAACTTCCTTTCTTTGTTAACGATCATTTTCATTTAAAAAAAAAAAGTATTCACAGCTTCCCTAAGCCTGAAACTTGTTCCTATTGATTCACTCTTCTCGATGTCCCTTTCATCCTTATCTCTGGAGAGTAACATTGTTTCTATCCTCATTAAAGGTGTAAACGTTGTTTCTTCTCTTGAGTTATCATTTTGATCTATACAATCACGTCTAGCCCTAGGTGAGTTGTGCAAGGGTCTTACTTCGATTATCACATTATTTTGTTGTAGTTACTTTCCTTTTTTCAGTATGCTTTTGTCATGTTTTCTAGTCTCTTCGTTATTTCTTTTTCGATCTGCTTTGATATGTTTTTCCCTAGTTTTTCGTTAAGTCAAGGGTCTACCAGGAAAAGTCTCTCTACTCCACCCACCCAAATTAAGGAGTAAGGTCCGCATACATTCACTCCACTCTGCTCAGACCCCACTTGTGGAGGTACGTTGATGATGGTCAAAAGAAACACCTAAACTATCACATTTTTGTGAGTTTCATGCACCAACAATCAATTGTTTTCCTTTTTTTCTACCTAAACTACCACTTACTTATTAACCAGCAATGGGGCACATTTGCCCCTATACTTTGAAATATAAAAGCTACATTTACCCTTCCTTCTACTTTTTAACATATTTACCCTTGTCATATGACTTTCATGCCATATTTACCCTTAATACGTTAAATTTCAATATCCCCACCTTAATTTTCCTATGTAGCACCTACATACCTTTTTTCCCAAATTAATAATTTGTTTGGCCATACTTATTTTTTCCCACAAGTGACTTTTTTGGGGAAAAAGTGCTTATTTTTAAACGCAATTACGTATTTGGCCAAGGTTTTGAGAGAAAAAAAGTGTTTTTAGGGAGTCGCAGAAGTTGTTTCCCAGAAGCTAAAAAAAGAAGCTTCTTCCTAAAAACATTTATTTGAAAACAAAATGTACATAAAAGCACTTTAACAAGAAAATTGGCCAAACACTAATTGCTGCTCAAAAGAGCTTTTTAAATTTATTTTCCAAACATAAACGGCCTCTTTTTGATACTTTTTTCTTTTTGATAAACACGGTGTCCAGGCCAGCTTTGGCGTACCTCGACAAAATCCACATATACATACCACCTCCCCAGCAATAGGTACTAGGTAATTTTCTCCATCAAGCTAGAACATATGAGAAGAATGACCAAGTGTTGCTTTGAACCTGAGACCTCCTAAACCTCAAGGTTCTTTAACCCACTTGACCACTAGACCACACACTATGGGTGCTCACAAAAAATACCTTTTTTTAAAAGCACTTTCCAGAGTAAACTGATTTTAGAAGCTTGATCAAACAGACTACAAATCTGATCACCATTTTAACTATTTTAACTCACCCACCTAATTAAACCCGACACACTAACCAGAGACTAGAGTGAACTAATCCATTTAAGCCATGTAAATCAGTTTAATTTTTTTAAAAAAAACAGGTAACTAACACATAGACCAAATAATTACTACTTCATATAAACATCATGCACTATGAAAATTAGGGATAGAAATGAACCTTCCGAGCTGACCCGAGAAATTGAATGGCAACAGGAGCTCGAAATTCAAACATCCATGGCTATGGAAGAGCTCGAATTCACACGGTAAATTTGGGGGTGCGTGGTTGGCCCGGGGGCGAAGGTAATTTGGGAATTAGGAGTCGGGTTGGGGTTTACTTTGGTTAGTGGATCGAGTTTAATTGGGTGGACCAGACAAAACAAAAGGATATAAATTAGTAATTAACTAAATGTTATTATTATATTTATATTTTATTTTATTATTTTTAAAAAAAAATTATAGAATACATTAAGTTTTTAAATGCGATAAAACCGAAGAGTTGCGATACATAATTAGGAATACATATGTATCATGCCTACAAAATGTACCACATGCCTAACTATATAATTAAACAACTCCTCACATATGTATACATGGAGGATTACTTGAATTGTGTATTTCGTTTAATTTAGAGAATTTCTTGAATCATGTATCGCGTTCAAGTTATGTATTGCTACTCTGTATATGTACCGCGAATAAAATAAAAGATATGAAATATAAATTTAAAAACTAGTGGCAGGAAGAATAATTAACTCTTATAATAGCGTGTTTTATGTCGTTTACCCTCAAATTAATATAATATTTAATATGTGGACAGAATATAAAATTAATATAATATTTAATAAATAGATAAAAAAAACTCACAACTAATATATATATATATATATATAACTAATATCCACATAATTAATATTTACATAAATAATATGCAAAAATTATTTTGTACATAAGGAAAAAAAACCATGTCATGATGTTATTTTATTCCATCTTTCATATAAAATAAAATAATTTCAATATTATTTAATAACTTACGCTAAATATAAAATAAAAATAAATTTAAACCTTATACTAAAATTATTTCTCATACACACGTTACTAGTATCTATATAATTTTATCGGCTACCAAACATCCCTATTTACTAATTTTGTTAAACAAAAGGTAAACAGTAGACCAGCAAACTTTTCTTTGGATCTCCTTGACACATGTCAATCTCTCATTGGCTATATCGATTTCCAAATGGTCCCACTTCCGATTTCCCAAAATCCACGTGTCTGCTTCACAACAAACAAAAACAAATCCTCCATTGTTCCTCTTCCAAATGCCAAAAATTCACCATCCATGGCCACTTACGTCGTTGCCGGCACCGCCTCCACCGCCGCCGCTTTCAAAACAAATCCTCGCCGAAGCTCCTCCGTATCCGCAGCACTGAACTTTCCTCAAAACCGCTGGTATCGTCGCCAGACGTCGACTACATTTTCCCCTATATGTGCTTCTGTATCTGCATCGCCGGTGTCGGTAACTAAGCCGGATGACCTTGTCGGTAATATTCTTTCTAAGGTACAGCTACTGGAGTTTATTTGTTGACTATTTTTTTTAGAAGAAAACGAAAAATTTGATGATATAATAAGTAAATACAGCTTGTTTGGATGGTAGTTACCTATTGTACTGTATCGTATTGTTATTTTAAATATAATGTTTGTTTTGATTGTTACTTAAACTTTAAATAAATCCTATCATTGTTATGAAATGACAAAAAAGTCTCATTGTATGTCATCCAAGGGTATGGCCTAGTGGTCGATGAATTGGTTAAACAATCATGACTTCTAAGGTCTCAAGTTCAAATCTCAATGGAGACAAAATACACTAGATGATTCTTCAGAGTTATGTGGTATTTGTTAGTGGTACTAGATGATTTAGTCGAAGTGTACAAAAATTGACCTGAACACGGGTGATCAAAAAATAAAAGACTCATTGTATGTAATGATCAACTTGGTGTAATTGCATCCATTTTCATGCCTCCTCATTCTATCTTTGTTTATTATTTAATAATCTGACTTTATCCTTTACCTTAGCTTTCCTATAATAACTCTACCTTGCTCCCTACTTGTTTTTTTATTATATTGTAAGTTTGTTTTTCGAGATTGCTGATGTGCACCGTTATAGAACAATTGGAAATGATACAATCTATCCCAATATTGTATTCGTCAAAATAATACAGTACAGTACAATACAATACTATATGTTATGAAACAATATGTAATACCCGTCCAAACAAGCTCAAAGCACAATGTTATTATTGGTTTTGTGTTATGCAGCGGTGAAGTTCACCATATTAGCAACTATTTTGAAGTATATTTCGCAGTGTTACTTAAGAGTTAAGCGTCTCTTAAATTGTTCCTTTAATGCCTCTTTAATTTAATGTAGCAAAGTATGCCAAAATTCAGCACAACCTTGGCCTATCATGGCACTTTGTTGTGCACTTGGGTAAAAACAGATACCTCTGTACTTCAGAAAGAACTCAAAAAGAGAAAAAGAAGCACAATTTAGCATCCCTTTCCAGTGTGCATTTTTCGAACAAAGAAAACGACTATAGGATAGTATTCGCTCTTCAAGAAACTGTTCATCCCATATCTTCTTCTTGTCTCATATGTGTGGAACCTGGTGTTTTTTGGTTCCAACCCCTCCTTGAATACGTAAGGTTGGGAGGTCTGGGCAAGAAATGGTTCCCTCTTACCAATAAAGTTTCCCCGGCCTATGTGTGCATTCCCTAGGCTCACCTACTTTAACACTAGTTTTAAGTTCTGAGCCCCGGATAGTTTGGTAGCAACAGTGAAGTGCTTCTTCGCAGATTCTAAATGCTTGCCAAAAGATTAGGAGATCATGATAAGCACAAGAGAGTAGCTGAATTGCTGCTTCATGAAATGATGAAACTAACATCTCAAGGTTATTGAACCACGGGATACCTACACTACCATGTGATATACCTTGCATTCAAGCAGTTAGCCAATTCAATCGGATTTTAATTGTACGTGGTACTTATATCATAAGTGCATTCTGAGTACTTCTGTTCTGAAAGTTTTAATAACATCAGCTGAACATCCTCACTTAACCAGGTTATGCAAACAGATCGAGGGGTTTTGCTGACAAGAGATGAGCACAAAAGTATAGCTGAGGTGGCTACATTTTTGCGTGGATGAACCTGTGAAATGCCCTCTTATATTTGGAGGTAATCATTCATGTCATTTGTTCAAGAAACCGAATTCCATTAAAATACCTTCTTGTTTAGAATAACTCGTGCACACAAATTAGCAATGCTCCACATACGTTCTAGATTTTCTACTTTATAAGTCTGCAGAATCCAGAATATGAATCACTGATGAGATACTGTATAAGAATATATGAATTTCTAGGCCATAGAGCAAAGTGCACCAAAATAGGGAATAACATCTCTAGTTATAAGCGAGCTAGCTTGAAAACATAGACAATCTAGCAGGAAGTTGGATGCTCATGTTTCTTATATGCACTTGGCATCAAATGGTTTGTATGATAAGTAAGATAACTTGTTTTTGAAAAGAAAATTAGAACACCCCTTGAGTGATTATCATGCAGCTATTTGTAATATGAGTTTGTGTGTGCGTGTGCGTGTGAGTCACACGCTCTTTTTAACATTGAACTGTGAGATGTTCTGCTTACAAGTATGTTGCTTATTTCTCTGGTTATTTGAAGGGTAGTAGTTACTGAAGTTTAATTCTAGCAATTCTGTGCATAAATGCCATAGTTATAAACTGCAATTAATAATGAATATTATTAATTGCAGAATGGGATGTAGTGTATTGTTCAAATCCCACTTCACCTGGAGGTGGATATCGGAGTGCATTTGGTCGCCTTTTCTTCAAAACGAAGAAATGATTCAGGTTGTTGAAGCCCCTGACATTGTCAGGAACAAAGTGTCCTTTTCTCTTTTTGGTTTCCTGGATGGTGAGGTTTCTTTAAAAGGTTGACAACAGAGGCAAACATGTCCTATTTTCACATTTATCTCTTCTTACACCTTTAGAGAGGAGTAGAATTGTCTTTGTGTGTTATATAGTAAGTGTGACTTGTTGCATCAAATGCCAAACATAACAAGTGAAACACTCAGTTGCAATGTCACTGCTTGTAATTTGCATATTCTATAAGAATAATATACAGACATCTGACTGTAGTTCAGTTAGTTTTGTCTATACAAGTATACAGTTTTTGGTTTCTAAGTAATCTGCCCTTTTAGTAAAAGATCTGTTAAACCCTAAACCCTCAATAAGGATGTCTTTATATGAAAGCTTTGGGATCAGTGAAGTACCCTATATCCACTTGGCTCTCAAAATAATCCTACTAGTATTTACCACTTCTTACCATTTCCTGTGTTACGCCAGCTTGATGGCCTTTATCCAATCTATCAATCTATCTCTCAAAGGAAAACTAGTTGGGAGTGCAATGGTGTGACCACTCTACCCTTAACCGAAGGTCTCGAGTTCGAGCATTGGAAATGGAAAAAATCATGTTCGGAGCGCCACCCCTTAATGAATCCTGCAGTACGTGAGAACGACTCTATAAATTCTTTATATCCTAGTTGGTCCATTTCTCAATACTGGTAAAAAAATCTCAATATTAGTAAGCCTTAAATCTTAATGCCAACTTGTTGGTATCTCCCATGTGAATCTTTGCTTCTACTATGTTCCATCTTCTGTGCTAGGCAGCCATTCACTGATGAATAACTTGCTTGCACAATTATTTGTTAGATTTTAGCATCACTATCCTGATGTACGGATGAGCATTTAAAATGTACTTCCATGCCACAAGATAAAACTTGATAGTTCAATTCAAGGTCTAGACTAGTTTCATTATGTAGCTCTCAGTTCTTTAATCTGGGATCACTCTAACCACCAGCTTTCTGCTGCAGGAAAGTTGAATGTTCTAGATGAAAAATGGATCCACATTGTGTTTGAGTCGCCTGAACTCAAAGTAGGAGAGTTGGATTTTCACTATGGTGGTGAGAGTGAAGTTAAACTAGAAATCACATACATTGATGAGAAGATCAGGTTAGGAAAAGGCTCTAGAGGCTCCTTGTTTGTGTTTCAAAGACGCAAACCTTGAAATGCTAGTCTTATGAGTTACTCTTCCTTACACTACACACACTATTCTATGCACAAACACATTGTAGAAAGTGAAACACAAATATGGAGCATTGCGCTAAAAGAACAACCCGTCGCGTTATTTTGGATGTGTAATTTAGAACTGTCAACAACTTCTAGCATTTGGAATCAAGTTTACTGTAAAATACCGTTCCAATTAGATAAGTACTATTTATACCGTTCCAATTAGATATTACTATATCAGATAATTATTATTAATAACGTTACAATTAGATAATTACTAGTTGCTATTAATGCCGTTGAACAATGGTAATTACGATGAAAGTGGTAATAACCACTGCGGGAGTTACTCCATGATGATAGTGCCCACTAAAGGTGGCAGTTACAAGAAACAGGTATAAAAGCCAGAAAGCAAGGATGGAAAGGTATGCTCACTAGACTATTCACAAGTAATATTGATATACTCTTCAAAAGCTCATTACTAACTTACGCATCGGAGAATTACACCGGGGACCACCTTGGGCTCTGTTTTGCAGGTGCTTA
>JBDJHY010000106.1:1059755-1072405 GCA_039654485.1 Withania somnifera | reverse complement strand
GTCAAACACGAAAAAGAGATCATTGAAGGAAATTTAACAAAGCAGCATCAAATGCTTGCTTTGATCTGCTAAATCACTTGGAAGGCAGCGCTGATGCTGGTCCATTAAATATCCTTTTCATCAGACATCTCATGGCGGAATTTATAACAAAGATTCGCCAAATGTGGAAGGAATAACAAGAGAGCAATGAGACACCTCACCCTTTGGTCATTCATCTCCCTACACCCCCATACAACCAAATAGTTCGATAGCTAGCTTATCACCTAATTGAATACATTTCATACATTACTAGCTTTAATAGTAGATCTAAACCTCAAATGGGTTCCTTGGTTCCTCCCCCCTCCTCCAAGGAAAAACAAAGGGACATTAATGAACTGGTTTGATCCCATCAGTCGATTCTGATTACACATAAGAATACCCACTAAAATGATGTCAAAAGGAGCAAATTTGTAACCATGTAGCAAAAACAAATAGCATAATGAGGATTCAACCACAGGAAATGAGCATATTCTCCTCTTTTCTCAGGAAAAAATTGGTTGACAGCAGTAATCTAAATTATCCTCTTGATGGTTGAGGGTCATCATACCAGCAAGCTTCCTAATTATCATTCAACGTCAACTTTAAGTAATGATCTTTTCAGCATAACCACCGTGTTCTGCATTAGCTAGCTAAGTATGAACACTAAAGGCATTCAATATTCCATGAAGCTCTGCCCTATAATAACAATAACTCTTCCACAGCTATGGACAATGAGAGTTATAATTACCATTACCACCCCAGCAACGTCTAAACATTTATCATACATATCATATGCCAGAAGATTTAGGTCAATGAACAAACTGTAGATGTTTACGCTTTATCAAGATGAACTACAAGCAAGCTGGAGAATAGAAAAGCGTAATGCACCATAGCAGAAGGGCAGAATAACTTCTGATCACTTTGATGTTATTCTATACATGTATGATGGTATCTGATACAGATTGATTTTCTTCGGTTCCGACATCTTCTTTATATCACCTTTGCTGAAACATAAGAAATAGCTGCTGATCTCAAATAATTTTATGTGGCTTATGCTAGCGAAGTTCCCTTTTTCTAAAACTCACTAGACTTTAAATAACAAGGCTATGGAAATTTTATTAACACTAAAACTATGAGATTGACAATGGATTCATAAAGGAAAGAGAACTTAGTGAACAAGGTATTTAACTTTTACAAGGATGAGCACAGAGCACAAAGCACGCGATGAAATGATGAGACTCAGTCCCACTGCAGTAGAACTCTGCCACATGTTCTTCTCACATAAGTAGGAACCACACAGAATTGACTATTCACTATAGGTCATTACATCTTTTTCTTCTCGTTGTTATAGCGCATGACATACTTTTACTCATGAAGTATGTTGAATACCATCCAGAATACATATAAACTGCAGCTAGCAATAAGAAGTGCAGTTGAATGTTAAACCAACTACTACCTTAAAAAATTGCTGACGGCTAACCTAATCTAAGATACCTTTTTGAACAAACTCAAGATAACCTAGAAAGGAACAAAAAGCACCACCATTGAGTAACGTAAAATAAAACAATCAATTTTCAAATTATAACAGAAAGAACAAACTATGATCTCCAATGAGCAAAAGAATGACCTTCAAACTTTTCTGGTTGGTTATTACCTGTCACTAGATCATACTGATGCTTGTGCTTCTTTTTCTTTTTTATCCCGCTAGATTTCACATCTAGAGCTTTGCCCTTTAATCTTAATTTCCCAGCAACAACGCTTTCATAAGCCGACATCTCACCTGACAGAAGAAGTTCAAATAAACCTCAGAACTTAGGTTGAAAAACTGGCAATGTGCAACTTTTTACATTTCCTCCCACCTAAAACTGATGTGCGGTTGAAGATTCCCTCCTCTTCTTTCTCCCTCCAACCCAGAGTGAAAGATACAATGATAAATAAAGACAGTGCCTGGTAATCTCCAATGCTAAAGCATATCCTACGACTTTTAGTCAAGATGAACTCTTCATTATTCAATAATAAATGCCCAAAGCAAGCAACATATTCCCAGGATTGACAGCGTATTAGGATTTGTTAGCAATTTACATCAACTGAAATCAATTTACATCTTTTCTACTTGGATTCTTCCTTACAGTATGCACAACTGTTGCAGTTTTGCAACTGCCACAGTATTGAAGTAGAGAACTAACCCTCTTTATAGAGGTGTTGAACAGAATTCCCCTGGTATCTTATGTTCACACATCTTGATCTTAAGGTTTAGAGTTAAAGTCTCTTGTACTATTTTGACAGACAAGTATTTTGTTTTCTGACGACCATGGATAGCTTTCACTATGAAAAGAATCACCTAGTGTTTCTTTTGTCTCCGTTGGGATTTCAATCTGAGACCTTAAACCTCGCAGCTCTTTAATTCACTTCATTGACCACTAGTTCACACCCGTAGGTGCCTTTTCAATGAAGCCATTTTCATCAAAAAATTTTGACCACCCAAACATGAAAAATAAAAAATAAAAATATTTTCCACCATACCAAACACACCCTATACCATATCACTTATATCTTATCAAATCCAGCAAAAAAAAAAAATGCAGGCACACAACATTTCTGGCATTATCCTTCATTCTACCAAAAGCAAGCAACTCAAGTAAATACTCATCAGAGATAATAGCAGCAAATAGAAGAACAACCCATCCCTCATATTCCATTGAGAAGTAAATACACTTCCATTTTGACAAATTCAAACGCTCATGCAATTCAACTTTTATTGTTACTTAAAAAAGAAGTGGTTAAAACATCTCAAAACTATACGCGAATTATTAATAATAATTCTCAAATTACACCTAAAAGCGTACGGGTGGGGGTAGTGTTTAGAAGCGAACCTGATTGAGGAGTGAAGCGAGATGATTACAATCATCAATTGCTCCATTTTAGAGGACCTGTTTGGTTTCTCGAACATTCTGGGACTCACTGGAAATACAAGCAAACCAGAAAAGGAAATGAATGTTCTATGGTGAATTAAAATTTTGAAATGTTGCTTTAGACTATAAATTAAGTTAGTAATCTTTTTGCTATAAATATTGATGTCATTATAAATTATTTAATTTACCTTTTCTTTACATATTATATTATTATTAATAAAATTAAAATTAAGTACTTTCTGCATCTCATTTTACGTGGTCTATTTTGACGGGTGCGAAATTTAGAAAATAAAAAAAAGTCATAATATTTATCAAATTATTTTTTATTAATTTTTTTTATACTATCTTTAATTAAATGTGATTAAAAAAGTAATCGTACTTCTAAAAAGTTATCCAATAAAAAAATAAGATTTTTTTTTTTAGAACAAACCCCTCAGAGTAGAGTAAAGTGGATCACTTTAAATGAAATTAAGTTTGATTATAGTAGTACTTTAATAAGATTGAAAAATAAATAATCAATAGAAAAGGTACAATTAAGAAAAATTATTAATTTTCTCTTTGTTTGCTTAAAATGAAAAATCTAATTTTAGTATACTGAAAATGTAAAAGAGAAAAAAGGAGTATCTTTTAAAGAAAAAATTGAAAGTTTAACATTAAAACTATTTTTAAACATAAATAAAAAATTATTCTTTTTTAACTAATTAAACGGTCATTGTTATGTTGTTACAATATGTTATTATGGTTATTGTTCTATTACTACCTGGTTAATTTGATTTTCACAGAAACAATCTCTCTTCTGCATATACTCCATCCGACCCACGTCCTGTGTATATATTGTTGTATATAGAAAACAAAACACAAGGCCAACTAATTCAAGAAAGAAACAGAAGGCCTACTAACAAGAAACAAAGGAAAATTCAACATCAATGTCACTACTACATTAATCTGGTGAAAGTAAGAAATGAACATAGAATCCTCCCTAAAATTCTCACAGTGAACTACTACTCATTCCTCATAATAATACTGAATTCACTTCCAGTTAGTTTTCTTTCTTCTTCATGAGTCCGCGGCGACAGCAACTGCAGCAGCTTCTGGTAAGGAAAAGATTTTCACAGGTGAAGTTTGGGTTTTGAGTGGGATGTGTGAAGAACAACCAAGTAGCTCCTTCTCCTTCTGAATCCCAGCATTCACGATTTCAAGAACTTTCCTCACTTCATTTGCGAGCTCTATGATGTAATCATCTTCGTGACCAATATCGTACAGGGCCTTCTCCATTTTGAATATGTATTCTCTGTTGTCACCGCAGGGTCCATGAGCAGTCGCAATTTGCCTGCAAAAGGGATGTCAAATTTAGTTGCTTAGGTAGTCGTATCTCAGACAAAAGACAGGAGATCTGAAAAAAGGTCATTTTGTAAGGGATCATAACAGATCATTTCCATGACAAAAGACTAGCTATGGAGCTGAAGATAATGGAACAAGTGTGTTTACCAGGCCATCTCTTCCAACGGGGCAGGACCTAGATAGTACTTGTTATTCACTTTGTCAGGAGTGGAGGTAAACCTGAAAGGCAATATTGGAACAATCAACTCAATGCTCTTTCTGTCCAAACCTTCACCAACTTACTTTCCTTTGCATTAACATTGTGAAATTGTTGCACTAAGCAAAGGTGCGAGAAGAGAAAGCATGAGAGCGGCTAAAGAACTTACACTATAACTCCCGTTAAAGCTGGCTGATTAGAGTCTTCTTCCTGAAAGAAAGAAACCATAGTGAGGAAAGGAACTTCTTCTCTTAAGCAGTAAGATAATTAACGTACTTTGTTACCATTCCAAAAAGAGATGCAACCGAAACTCATTCATTACTGACTTACTGTGTAGAAATCTACTAAGGTCTTGCTGTCGTACTCGCACTCTCTTCTCTCAAGATACTGTAAAGTTCAGATTAAAGATTCAAGATCAGAGTCAAGACGTGTAAGTGCTATGATAGGATCTGTAGACTAATCAAAACCAGAGGCCTGGAGAAGGAAAATGGAACAACCATGAACAATATGAGGGATCATTAAAGAATAATTTGCATACCTCCATTGCCTTCTTTTCCTTTTCCGGTCCTCCTTGCACACAATAAACAGCACCCCACTGAAAGAAAATACAGACATTAATAAATTGAAACAAGCAATGACAAGAACATTATGCGAGAGATTGAACAAAAATCAAGAATTCAGTATCGACATAATACAAGTCACAAATCACAATCACTGAAAGTGGAGTAAAGCAATTATATTCAAAGCTTTTGTTCTAACTACATGAGGATGCAACACAAAGCATTTTGCATTGTGATTGGTTTGTCGAAATAAATGCAACGATTCTGCTTAAAGACATTCTCATGTAGAATAGATTATACTCCACAGCTAAAGAAAGTAACTAGCTGACATCCACTTACGCAAATAGCTCCTTCACTTTCTTCCAATGTGCAAGTTCTTGCAGGGTGTTCTGGTGTACCTCTGTGATCAATGCAAGCTGATGCATTCACATAAACACAATTAACATCAAATTAACCATTCTTTGAACAAATATCAACTTCGAAGCACCTGATAATCCTCGGCTTTTAAAGCGACATACCAAGATCAAACACACGCTTGTAATCCTTGATGTAACCAATCATTTTCTCATCATAATCAAAACCTGGATTCCATACCAAGGAGCCATAGCCGAAAATCCAGAATACCATGATTGTAATAGCTTCTTGAAGCTGAGCCCTGCATTGTTGACATAAATATGGATTATTCAATATTCACATCCACCAAAAATACAATTTTTCCCCAAGAAAACCTATAAAGAAAAAAACTACTAGAAACAAATTCTTTTCGAAATTTTACTTCAGTCCCCATTAGATATAAAGACCAATGTTGCGTTCAGTAGGAAGGAAAACATTTTCTAATTTTCTCATCTTTCGGTTGGTCATTTTTTTGGAAAACACGCTCCTTCAAAATGATTTCCCTAGCCGAAGTAAGGAAAACAAGTTTCACTGGGACCTTTCACATTTGATTAAGACATCCCCACCCTTCAAGACACCTCATCTTCACACCCACCCCTGTAGCCCTCATCCTCACCAGCCCACACTCCTACCTCCTCACCTGCCATAGTACTTATATAAATTATATACAAATATTTTTAAGTTAATATTTCTTGCTTACCATCGAATACAAGAAAATAAATAAGAAATCCACTTATTTTCATAACACAAACCAAACTTTACTTGTCTTCGTTGGAGAAAAAGACAACACCTCAGAGCAGGACAAAATACAACTGTATTTAGTTCTTTGCTACAAGTCACATGGTATGTAATGCACATTGTTATAGAAACAAAACAAAAAACAGCTGCTTTATTTCCTAAAAACAAATACTAGTATTTTTTCTTTTCCATAAAAGTAACAACCAGAAAAAATACATTTTCCTAAAGAAAAGTACTGTTTTGTAGCCATAAGCCACAAAAAACCCAAAACCAATCCCCAAAAAAACTGCTTTGAAGCCCTAAAGCCACAGAAAATTGTACTAATAAAAGGTAAATCCACACTAGCACAGTGTACAAGCAATAAAACACATTGTACAAGCTCTAAAGCATAATGTCGACGATTTTTGCACATTTTGGTTGTTAGAGTGAGACTAACCTAATTGTTCATCCACAAAAAACTAACTAATAGCCAAAAGATAGTAAATCAAAACATATTAGTAGCTAAGTTGATTTATGACCTGAACTTAAGGTGAGGATTTAATTCACAATCTTGTAGTATCATGAAAATAGGAGGAAATAGACAAACCCAATGAAGAGAAAACAAAAAAAATGAATACCCACAAAATAAAAATAAAAAACAACTCATGCGTACAGTCAGAAGACTTCCAAGGTCACCCATCCTAGTACTACTCTTGCCCAAGCACACCCTAGTACTGCTGTTGGCCAAGCACACTTAACTTCGGATTAAGAACCGTTGCGATAATCCATCCACTCACTTTGTTGGTTGGGTTCCCCTTTTGTAATCCCCTCACTATTTTCCCTTCCACTACCCTAAATAAATAAATAAAAAAGGAACACATGGAGATCAAGTAAATACTTACCAAAATATGCTTTATATTCAAATGGATCAAAGTGGGTGTCTTTCTATTTAGCTCAAGAATTTTTTTTTAAAAAAAATTGGTGAAAACGGATGAAGGAATTAGAGGAGAAGTAAATGGACGATTCTCAGGAAAAAAAAAGAGAAAACCCTAGAGGAGAGAGTGACAAAGATGATTGTTTCTTTTGTAATTTTTTCTCTCTTACTCTATGAATGGGTTTAGTGGGAAGGAGGAGGAAAAACTGGCTCAAATATATAGCTGAACCACATGCAAAAAGGGAGATTATTTTGGTCATTTTGTATCTAGACACCATGTGAATATGTGATCCATTGAGAGGAATGCATGTGTCCATTTTCATGGTTTATGGGGTTTTGTTGTGGGGTGGGGGTATTATCCATTTATCTCACTCGTTCATGAATTATATTCCTTCGTTTTAATCTGTTTGATGTAATTTGACTTAAATATAAAGATATTTATATTTTTTATTGAGTGGGTTCAAAAATAAAAGTTTAATATATGAGATTTAAATTTGAAATATGAAGATGAATTTTAAGCCTTTTAATAATAAACTTAATTTTTTATTTTATATTTAAGAAATTCAAAATTTATATATACATATAAGGTATTAAAAAATATTTATATATAATATAATTTTTTATCGAGGAAATTTGATTTGAAGGAAAATATTTCTAGAAAGAGTGTGTTCGGTAGGGAGGTGAACCCCCTCTATTTTTTGAAAAGAGCGTGTTCCATGGAAAATATTTTCCTCTATACCGAATACACCCAAAGTTTAAGAAAGAAAGTCAGAATTTTATAATTTGTGATTTAAAATATAAGAGATGTTTGTGTCAGTACAAGTCATTACATTAAGGGTAAAATGAATATTTTAAAATTATATTGTTACTAAATATAAAAGTGTCTTTTTTTTTTAAGATTGACTAAAAAGGAAAGTTTGACTAAAAAGGAAAGTGAGTCATATATAAAATGAACAGAGAAAGTACTTTTTTTATTTGGTATTTGATACTTGCATTAGAATCTGACTATTAAAATTTATGCGTAATGTATAATTCATTGATTAGAAACAAAGTTTCTACAAAAAAAAAAATTCGGGGATAATTGTGATGTTCGGGTTAATTTTTGTGCATCTCGACTAAATTTATGGAATACATACCATCTCCACAAGTAATAAATACCAGGTGCATTTGCCCGCCAAGGTTAGGTCAATAAGAAAATCAATTAACGGTTGTTTGGTTACTAGATAAGTAACAAATTAGTACATGAATAACTTGGTTATTTATGTATTAATCTTATATATTGTTTGGTTAGCAAATGGAATAAAAGTTACATCTATATTCATTTTGACCATGTTTAGTTGGTTGGTTTCAAATATTGTATAAAAATTATTCATGTATTAATTTTATATGGTGTTTGGTAATATATACTCTACTCCCTTTGACCCAAAATACTTGTCAGGTTTTCTTTTTCAGAAGTCAAAGAATACAATTTTTGACTAACTTTTTAAGATGTATTTTTTGATCATATTGAAAAAAGAAAAATTACATCTTAAATACTTTTTGTATAGTTTACGAATAGTTAAATTTAAATTTTAAAATATTAAATTAATCTAATTTAATTTAACTTTGAGAAATAGGTAAATTGACTCACAAAAGTCAAGACATGACAAGTATTTTGGAACGGAGGGATTGATAATTTTGCATAATTAATACTCGCATAACTTATGAGGAAACTTATGTATAATTTTATGTGGGGTAGAGGTGGAATAAGTTGTGTGGATATTAATTACACATGAATTAGAATAATAAATTACATATATACCCCTACCTCTCTTTCTTTCTTCTTCTTTTTTTTTAAAAAAAAGTTATACCATATTATTTTATATTATTTGTTTACTTGCTTATTTTTAAATAATATATATTTGATTTACAATAATTAAATATTCAACAAAAAAATAATCTCAACATAACGAAATCTTACATAAATAATACCTACATAATTAATACTTGCTATATAACTAATACACGAATACTAAAACATACACAACTAATCTCTGAATAAAATAATACATAAATTTTCTCATAATTAATTCATGCATTACTAAAATCTGTATAACTCTAACTCGTATTAAACGGCCTCTTAGTGTTTTTTTGTCTTTCCTAGAATTTGAATATGTGCAACCTCAGAATCTCAACTTTCTACAAATGATTTTTTTTTCGCATACTACATAAATGTGTCTTTTAATTGGGCTTCAACATGCATTTATACCCTCAAACTTTGGGTATGCACAATTAAGTTATTAAATTTATATAAAGTTGAATGGATAGACACACATGTCTTGCGTAGTATTATATATGGCAATTTGTATTATACGCGGCACGATATGCGTATTATATCGCATATGACGCATGTACTGTATTCACTTGTTTAATTTTATAAAAATTTTAAAATTTACTTGTGCGCACCTAGGGGTGACAACTGGATGGATGGAGTTAAATTTGAGCGGGTCAAAATGGGTTAAGACCCACCCCGACCCAAATTGCTTGGGTCAAAACGGATCATAACTCAACCCATCCAATTTTTACTAAGTTTTAATTACTTTATTTGTTCTTTTATAAACTTTTAGTACCTAATAAAATTATTTTTCCTCTATTATGACTATATGTAATACATAGAATTAAAAAAAGTTTTTCTTAAAATATTTTAACAAAATTTCTCATTGGTCAATTCGGGTTACATATCAACCTAAATTTTAATGGGTTGAAATTAATAGATTGGGTTGGAATAAATTGAGCTAACAAATGGACGAATTAATAAACAACCAAACCTAACAGATTAGGGCTGTTTGGACTAATTGAGTTTGATTTTGTCACCCCTATGCGCACCCAAAATTGGAAAACATTGAATTTTATTTATATATTATGACTATGTCCATATTCCAACTGATATATATATATATATATATATTTTAATTTTCGATGTGCATAAATAAAAACTTAAACTTATATAAAAATAAATAAATAAAAACACACATCATATATAGCATAATATACATAAAACACTAAAATATAAATTGCCACGTAGGATGGCATTGTTTTTTCTTTTTTGTTTTCCTTTTCCATAAATATGTTTGGTGATAATTGTGCCAAGTTTTCCACTCCAAACTTTCAAAAATAACTTCAATTTCAAGTTTAAAAAGTCAGTCCAATTTTATTTTTCAAGTATTATATCCAATTAATGTATCTTGCCTCTCTCCTCTCTCCGTTACTTCTCTCCCTCTCTGATTGCTCTCCTTCTTTGTATATGTATTTCTCAATTGCCTTTATAGTCTTGCATTATTCGACTAAATTTTACTTGCTTTCTCTTCTTCTCTTTGAGAGAGAAATGCTGCACAAAACTAAGGCTAGAAAAGAATTTCTAGAGAGCGAGGGCGAGATAGAGAGAGATCCAGAAAGAGGCGGGGCGGGGATAGGGGGATGAGGAGGGAGAGTGAAAGAGGGAGGAGAGAGGTGAGGAAATTAGGAAGTAGGTGTGATTGTTTTAAAGTAGGGTGGAGTTCGGTAGTTATACTAGGGATGTTTACTTAGTTATGTAGTTTGTTTTAAATAAATCACGGGCTTTTCTTAATAGGCTCTATGCGATGTGAATTTGAATTAGTGAGACTTAAATACGGATACAGAACATCAATAAAAATTCCACTCCATCACAATTTGTCACTTCATCGCAACATTCTGATTTCACCATGGGTGAAAGAAAGGACAACTCGATCGATGCACTAAAACTCTTGTTTATGCATCGGGTTCGGGGAAAGATCCGATTAAAGACTATTGTACGCAGTCTTATCCTATATTTCTGCAAGAGACCTTTTTCAAGGCTAAACTCATAACCTCCTAATTACGTGACAATAACTTTAACTGTTAGTGCAAAGGCTCCCCTTTGATTTCACCATGGGTCTTTCCCTTTTTTAGTTTTGCTATTTACTTAAAACTATTTGAATTTTAACTTTACACAAAATAACCAACAGAACACACAACAAAAATTATTCTAATTTTTTTTTTAAAAAAATTAAGACTGCATGATTGTATAATCAGGTTGTATTTGTATCTAATTAGTGTGTATACACTTAGTTGTCACACTAATTAAAATTAACTGATTTAAAAATATTAATATTTTTAAAAATAAAGATTATAATTCATTATTCATTTTCACCTTTTACTCTTAATCTACAAATATGATACTTCCTTTGTCCGGATTTGTTTGACGATCTTTTCTTTTTAGTTCGTCCAAAAAAAATGGCATGTTACTATACTTAGTAATAATATAAATTTAAAATATTTATTTTATCCTTAATGAAATGATTTATAGCCACACAAATATCTATGAATTATTTTAAACCACACATTTTTAAAATCTTTTCTTATTTCTTACATACTGTGCCGACTCAAAGTGTATCAAATAGATTGGGACGGACGGAGTATTAAAACAAAAGAGTAGTATTAAAATTGTTGTGCAAGAGACAAGGAACTAGTGTGGTCATCGGAACATACTCGAATGCTCTAAAAATACCGTCACATTCATTCGTCAGAAATATGTAAGTTTTTGAAAAATACATTATATATGAGACATTAATTTTAAAAAGTCTTGAGTAACAGTTCAGCATTTGAAGATCAACTTTCCCAGTAGGACAACGAACACTAAATATACATAAATATAAATATAATAAATGATGTTTACATTTTTAGAAAACTATTGCTTCAACCAGCTTGGTAACCAAAATGAACAAAAAAAATTGATAATTAAGTTATTAAACAAACAAGAATTTCTGGTTAGCTTAGATTTTCATATATCCAAAAAAAAGGAAAAAATGTGTTTCATTTCACAATATAATATTTTTTTGTCATAGTGCAAAGTTCATACCCAGATTCAGAATTTAAAGTTTATAAACTCCTGCAATAATCTCAATTTAATACTATAATAATAACTGAATTAACATAAAATTTCTTCCTCCTCACACCAAATCATTGGAGATGAAAGAAACAAAAATATAATGTGTACAAACAGCAAAATTTCTTGTTATCTTTGCCCCAAAAATCTATACAAACTAAAAATAGGGGCTATATAAAAACATTTACATGGTGTAAGAAAATGTTAATAGAAAGTACTATGTAGGACCAAAGAGGAATAATGCAAGTCCTATTTTCTAACAAGAAAATCAAAGCTTTAGAACAACATTCTCATCAATTAGGTCCTTGTACTTTATGGGCTCTTCGAGCTCTCGTAGCTAGATGGCATTGTATTTGGATAGCTTAAGTTATCCTGCATAATCATGGAGAGAAGACATTGTCAAGAAAATTGATTTAACCGTATATATACTGACAGTTTAAGGAAAGTTTCACGATTAGTATATTTTAATGTGTTGTAGTAGGTGACTTAGCTTATTGTACAGGTTAACTATGCATGTAGTTTTCTTTTAGGTGATCTGATAGTGTTAAACTCGTAATGTAATATTGACAGTGTAAGGAAGGTTACACGATTAGTATGTTTTAATGTGTTGTAGTAGGTAACTTAGCTTATTGTACAGGTTAACAATATGTATAGT